>QNGE01000620.1:89619-166212 GCA_008508345.1 Paragonimus westermani
TTGGACCATCGTTGTCTCCGTCAATTGGCCCACATTAAGTGGACTGATCGCGTGAGCAATGTGGCAGTTCGCCGGCACGTATTCTGGAACGCTCAGGATGCGCGATCAATTGGTCAACTAATTACGTTGCACAGCTTGCGATGGTTGGGTCACGTGCTCCGTATGTCAGCTGAATGTTTACCGTACCGGATATCATATGGTGAGGCCACCAACAGTTGGGTAAATCCGCGTGGTGGTCAAGCAACAACGCGGTCACGAAATATGAAGACCTTGCCTGCTCCACTGATCGAAGTGGGCAGGTATCGCCTGTCTGGACGGGGTTCTCGTGATCACTGAAACCGCTGGTTTGAGACGCTATCCGAGATGGCGATGTATTGCAGTCAATGGCGTACCTGTATCCATACCATTTCTAGTTCTTTCATTTAGTCTTCTCTAGTCTTTGTTGACCTTCGTAGTAATGTTTCCTTCTAGGACATTCCACGTCACTGTTGAGATGAACGGCAGCCCGAGCCACGGTACCTTTGGTCAGGCTCATGGCCGTTATGATGATGATGATGATGATGATGAAGATGATGATGATGCTAAGCGAGGGGAAAGAATAAGACGAAAAGGACCCTTAAAATTTTTCCAAACGGTTTGGGTATCTTGTTACTACTTCAGGGAGAATTCAAAAGCTATGTAAAATTGCCGATTCTAAGAATACATATTCTAAGAATACATATTCAACTCCTCTCAGGGTTACTCTTTATATTGTAAATGGCTTCAAAGAGCTAGTAGTTTTGTAAGGAGTCAACCACACTAGAATTGATAGCTTAATTAAGACATGCCCTAACCGAGATGGATCCATGCTTTCAACTTTCGTCTGTGGCCCAAACAGTTGAACACAGGCGCTGGTGCACTAATGTACACAGTGTGGCTGCTTAGAAAAGCTGTGGTATCGTTAATCAGGTAGTGTGTGATCTAGGCCTGTGAAACTAAGTACCATTACGGATTGATTTTTCTAATCTAACGGTCACTGGCGTAAATCGTCTGCTCCCGATGATACAATTAGCTTCGGTAAGTGCACCACGACTGCTGCGAATCACCTTCATGATGGAAGAAATGACGAAAGGGGCACATACATTTAGCCCACTCACAGTTAATTGCTGAGATCATATACAACTCTGACAAGCCAAAAACCGTCGGCTCTGAATGGGAACGACTGTATGCCAAAGAAAAACCGAGTGGAAGTGTCACTGAGATTGTCCTAAGTGACCTTCACTCCCACGCGGAATCCAGTCCAAGGGTTCAAAACAGCTCCTTGCCTACGACACACGGATTCAGTTCTTCCCGCTCGACTAATCTTTTCAAATATTCTGTTTGATGAAGGCAGTGAAATTGCCTCCTGGTACTGTTTTCTACACCAACACGGCTTCAGTCTTTAATAAGCTGGACAAGGTTCATGATTTTCATTGCAGTTCGAGCCAATTTTATGGTAAGCACCACGGAGAAAGTACGGGATGGCGAATTTTCTATCCCTGACATGATAGTGTTTTGCAGTGATGAGGAAATTAGTAAGGAAGGTGATATAGTTCGTTGTTTGGGATAACACATAACGATCTTAAGTATTCTTGACAGGGTACTACTGAACTTTCAGGAATCATTCAGGTAAGTAGTTGGTATCCTTCCCAACTTCACTTGTTTGGGTGATGTGATTTAGGGATTGTCTTCTGTTCACAGAGATGCCAGAGTGGCCTTAAACAAAGCTTTACATAGAATACCATCTTTAGGTTACGCTTAACTGCTGATAACGGGAGTTTTAGTCGCCTGGATCTATACCTCACGAACCATTTAGTCAATACTTCAACATCTTCCTTCATTGAGGGAACTTTATGAGCTGGCAAAGTAAACTGGACTTCTTCAACAGGTCCGGGATCACACAAAGTGACCAGTGGGCCATATTGTTTTGAACACCTTCTTATCAACGAATTTGATGTGATTGGCAATCTGGTAGTCACAGTTGCACTTGGTAGCAGAAAGGACTTAATTCTTACTCATAAAATTCTCCATACACCGCAAAGCATCTATTGGCACATCTTCCACTAAACAAGGTTGACCATCTAAGGAGTCATTCATTGGATCGGGGTATGAAATAGATAGGTTACGCTGGAGACGGAGCTGTCTATTAGTTAGGGTCTGTTCACACTAGAACGTGCTGCCCAGTTTAGTGGTCACGACTGAATCGGTTGAGAGCTTTAGTATCTTACTCGACCGACACATAAATGCGAGGTGACCTGTACTACAAGTTTCCTAACAATCATGTTAGCCCAACTCTACAGGTCATTAGATGTGCATATTTGAGGGAGCGTTGGTTCAGTAAGTTGCATGACAGAGCCTTTATTGACGGTTCACTTTCTTCACTTCTGTTCATTTTTTTAAATCCACGAACCTCTCGACACAATTTTCCATGACCAATGCATTATCAGAAACGCACAATCGAAGATCTTTCTCTCTCCTGCAATAATTTTTGATTCTATGAACTTATGAAGCAATATTTTCCTTAATAGCCTTGTATCACAAACGGGTGCCTGCATCTTGCAAGATGCAGTCCGTAAAAAAAAATTGACAGAACCTATTTAGTTTGGAATAGTGATCGTCTATCGCTCACCAAGGTGGACCAAAATAACGATTGTGCAACCTTCAAACACCGCGGTAAAAGACAACAAACAGAACAGCTATTGGTCCTGACACATGTAGCCAATGAAATGAACGCTGGTCCTGTTTAGTACGCAGCGTTGAACTAATGTTTGTTGAAACATACTGAGGCCAGTCATCCGCTAATACTACCACGTGTTGTATGATTAGAAGCAGATATTTAGATCTTAATCTTACAAAAGCGATCACCATATTGACGGGTGTTTGCTATATTGTTGTGAACCAACATTTTTTTCGTATTTAAGTTATTTACGGCAAATGGCTGTGCAAAAGCACTCGACTGATTTCTATCCGAATTTCCAGACAAGAAATTCACAGCTAAAATGTGCACACACTCGCTCAATTTAGACGTTTATAACGGCGAAGTCTGTATCGGTTTTCTGAACAAGATTAACAACTCAAAAATCAACAGAAATCGGTCACCTCGTGGCTTGGCTCATCTACGGATGTATCGGAAGCTGGAGTTATTACGTCCGTAAAATCGATCAGCGGGATTTGAGTTCCTATACTGCTTTACTGTTGATCACCGACGAGACCTCTTATTGTTGCTGTGATCGCTTGCTGAACTGATCGGTTAATCAAACTGTAGAATAGATGCGATGAAACACGTGACCTAAGTACAGCCGAAAGGCTTACGAGATTATCTGTAGTGAATCGATAGGATTACCAATCCTTCTGTGGTCAAGCTGATGTTTGTACACCGCAATGTAATGGCTGTCACGTGGTACATTGTTATGTGTTGAATGAGTATCGACGAGCCGCCTGAAACTGACAAACATGACAACCGGGCTCGGACCCGCCACTGGTGAAAAGAACCCATTATCGTACTTGTTGCGAGTAGTGAATCGATGTGATCTAAACTTTTTAAACATGGAAGCCCACATAATGAGTAATCAGTGTAGCATTAATGATTTCGTTATTAGTTCGCACTTCGTTATCACCTGTATTGGTTTGGTCCTTTATTCCGTACTCATCGTTATCAACACCATCAACATAACCACCCTCCCCAACAGCACCATCGTTTATGCATAAGAAATGAAAGTAGACATATTGAAGGTCAACTGAAATCGACTTTATCCTGCTATTTCACTCCATCCGACTGCGAGTGACAAGATGTATAGAAATTGTGGGACAATTTTGTTTTCTTGCTAACTCGGTTAAGAAGTCAGGGGCGGAGCAGACAATAGTTGTTGACATACACCATGTTGACCAAATTGGTAGACTGCCGAAAGTTATCCGTTTATTGCTGCTTATGCTTTCGGACATCTAGGAGAATTTGCTGTTCTCTCAGGTGCGTCTTATGCTGTATCCATCGCTTTCACTAGGTATACCAGTGTTGAGGATGATGAGACCCTTTTTGTCACGTTAATTTGACTTGTTTTTCAGTCCATTCCTTCTCTCATTTTTGTTGAATGTAGATTTACTGTTAGCCAATGAAGCCACCGAGGTTGTTGGCCGTTTGGTGTACCTGGGAAGCTGAATTAGTAGCGGCGGTGGAGGTGTAGGGAATGAGGTAGAAACACGTATGTCTGAAGCTAGGGCGATGTTAGTCAATATGAGGCACTGATGGCGACAGAGAGGTATCTCTCTGAAGCTTAAGGGTCGCGTATACCAGACAACAGTAAGGGCTGTATTAGTTTACGGCAGTGAAAATTGGCAACTCAGGATGGAAGGCTTGAACCGTCTTCAAGTATTTGACCACTGATTTCTGTGTCCAGTCGCTCGTACCGGGTGGCACTTGCGAGTAGGGAACGACGAGGCTAGAAAACGAGTACATTATGGCGATTGTCAACCGATTTTTTCGTTCACTCCTTACATTTGTACAGACTTAGATGACAAGGTCATGTACTGAGGATGCCAGCTAGTGGTCTACCACACCGAGCACTCTTTACCGACGCTGCACCCGACTGGGGTACGGTTCGAGATGGGCAGATGATGATATGGAGTAGAGAAATGGAATCGTTCACGAAGGTGTTCGCTGTAGATCGGGTTCATCTCTCGGGCCGGGATCCTCGTGAATCCCAGTGTGGGTGGCTTGAGACTTCGGATGAGATGGCGGCTAATCGAGCTCAGTGGCGTGAATGTTGTCGTTGTTTGGCCGAGTTGTCTGTGAAGTGAGTGCATTTAATAACGCTAGGCACTGAAAGCCGTAGGGAGGCTGTGTTGCTGATGAGGCCTCACTTTCATCTACAGCTTCGTTGTTTGTTTGCAAGATATAGGTACCGTGATGCCAAATGTTTGAACACTGACGTAGCTATTTTTTCTAATGATTAGGTCCCTTCTCGTCCCCTTCTTTTCCCCCTCTCTTCTCTTATACAGGGTTTGCATTTTTTTCTTCCACAAAGTTGTGTGACAGTTGAGCACCAGCATGAATAACCAATGTATTGCTGTCTATGATGATGATTATGATGATGGTGATGATGACAAATTTCTTCGGAGGCACATACGAGGAGGCATGATCAGATGGTGATCGCTAACGTGAAACTCTGACTCAAACGGTAGTAGTGTTGCCAGTCGTTCGTTTCATGGTCCCGGTGCTGGATAAGAAGTTCCGGTCACAATAAAGTGCCCCCATCAACATATGGTACTCACAACATCGTCCTGTTCTTTTGACTAGTTCACTGTACGAGGCCGTCAACCGAAGTCATTGGTTTTCGCGGACGGTGATGATCTGATAAGAACGCCTCGGCTGACTAGATTGCAATAAACCTGAATCATCCGGCACGTGTCCTGACTAAACATATCCGTTCGTGGACGATCGTAGTAACGAAGTGAGAGGCTTCCAAACATATCCAGACCTCAAAGTGGTATTGGAAGGAGCACATTCAGATTAACTTTTAGGTAAAGACGTTTTGCAAATTAGGAGGGACGACGGTTCGATTGCGCGTTCAGTTGACAGGGAATCAACATATACTGTCCAGTAAAAACACGACTGTATAACCCCTGACGATGGCACAATATATTCAAGAGCAGGAATTATATATACTGGTGACAAGAGACAGCGTGGAGACGATTTTCTTAGTTTATTCCAGTGGAGAAAGTACACACACTCTCTCTTGAGAAACGACCTGGAGAGCTCTTTTTCTTAAAGCAGCGCCGTGTATGAGCTAAAACAAAAGTCACCGCTCAAATTCGCGTAATACAACGACCAGTGCAACTACTGGCGCCAGTGAGCAGAAGAAACTAGAGTGGGTAGATCACACTTCACGTAGTTTACCATTTTGGCACGTTTGTCGCACCATGTGGTCACTACGTGTTATATATATATATATATATATACCACATTTCATGTGACTGCTTTGAGCGCTACACGAGGACGACTAGTCGACCTGCCGATACTCAGGCCAGTGAACATTTCTTAAAATGGTCATCATCCTGATTACATGAGGTGCGTCAGATAATGCAAATCTATTCTCCTCAAGCGCCAAGCACCTACTTGACAGGGAATACAAAGTGGGCGTCACGAGTGCAATGAGTATCCTGTTCGACACTAGCGACAGACACATCTTGTAACTGGTACATTTAAGACGATGAGACCATAAAGTGACAAACGTGTTCCAAAACAAACGAGAAGAACAGGATAGTGTAAGACAACTGACTGACTTCTTTCCTCTGCCACAACAGGCGGCGTTCTCAACCAAATGTGAGCATTGTCTTTTGGACCCCGGGCGGGAAGCCAGGAACGACCTGATGAAGCAAGCTTCAATGTGAGCGTCGTCATAACCGAACCCAAATCAAACACCAGCCATAAGGCTTCTTCCAGCCAAATCACCACCCGCAAACAAGGAGTGGAGCAGCGAACGGTGGGTTTGCATTCATAAAGTGTGGACAAGCCGACGAAACTTATGGGGCGAGATCAGTATGCTCAAGGGTCAACAGAAGCTGTTTATCCCGAGGACATGTCGGCGAACGCCGTCACTATTGAAACGGTGTTCTCACCATACGTCGCTAATGCTACTTCGAAAACAGACAATCTGTGAACGTCGTCCGCGTGGATTCAACTTTCTCAGGGGCTATCAAACAGACATCCGTCCACCTTTGTCTGTTCTAGAGGAGTTCATGCTGACACTAGAGCGACTCTGTATGGGTTGGCAAAGAAGAATAAACGATAAACGGTCACCTGGTTAAGTAACAGCCATGACCTTACCCGTTCTAAGCTCATATGACTCAGTTACATCCAGGTGTTTGTCCAGAATTTACGAAATGCCGATCCACAGAACATGACATGAGTCGTGACTTTCGACTTTTCTGTCAATATGAACAAAAATTATAACTACTTTTGTCCAATTCGTTAGGACAGCTTGGTGCAAACATTCCATCATTACTATATCAGCTAATTGCCGGATACAGTTTTGAACACACACCAAACGCGTCAACAACGGAAGACTGAAATAAACTTGAGGAATAAGCAAACAGTATGAATTGTAACCTTTTATATGTACATACAGCTGTTAACGATTTGAGTTAAGTAAAAGTACAGCTGATGTAGTTGAACATCTTTCAGAGTCTCAGCTACGATCGGTGACTTTCTAACAGGCAACCGAGGGAATGGCCCAGTAGCCCAGGGTGGTGAGCTGGGGAACAGTAACTGGTCCACCTTTTCCGGATCAACCTCCCGAGTTATTTCCAACGCACAATGGGGAATTGCATAATCCCTAATTATAACCTTATATATACGATGCTGTTTCGAAAAAAAGCGTAGGAACGTAAATCCATTCAGAGGATCAATGTGTCAAAATTCAAGTCTGCGCCAGACGGGTTCGCGATCTGCTCCGAGTTTTGGTGTATCCACATTACTCTGTTCAATGAGAACTTATGAACAACTCCTGCACTCCACAGCATACATGCAAGTACAAGTTCTTTTAATAGACAATAAGTAGTTTAGATGAACTAATACTGAAAACAAGTTCATCTGCTATAGGAAGACTCTGCTGATGCCTACTACATTCAAAATCCGACTGTCAAACTGGGTCATCTTCCGATACAAAATAACAATGGGGTCAACCGCTATTCATGATAACCAACAAAACGGGCTTTGAAAGTGTGTACAGCTTTTCTGAACATCTTATTCACCTGTCTGTTTGGTTAATGTTGTTTGGGTCATTGGCAGAGTCGTTTGTTTGAAGGCAACGAGACTATTTTTCCGGAGAGCAACTCGCTCTTTTCAAGAGCTATATTTCGGTGGGTTTTCCGCGCTGTTGTTCATCCATTCCGGTAAGTCAATGATTATCGGGGATTTGGTTTATTCTCAAGTTGAGCATCACTCATATCCGATCGCAGTGTTCACATTCAGATAGACTTTCCAACCAGCCTCTTTCGAAAAGAAGCACTAGACTCGAGTTTCGCTCTCATTAGAGCTCGTCAGTAGTGCATTACCTTGCCACGGCCGGGATTTGAACTCCGGACATTCCAATCATGAGGCAACCGTGTTGACTACTGCGCCATTGACCTCACATTAGGCAAGACGGAATTATCAAATCTGAGCTCTCAACCGCTCTCGCTTGTGAGCAATGATCAGGTTGCCCGATCGTCTCGAGAGGAGACAGTAACTGTCCTGTTGATCCCAATTGATAACCCCACGATTAAGACTACTCATCAGCAATCTAAAACATCACCTAGCAGGTTTAATGAGATCAGTGATCACGACCTGTCTCGGAAGTCCTAATCGCGGGGTTATCGATTGGAGTTAACCGAACCAGTTTAAAAATATACGGTATGTTTTTTCCCTGATCATGGTCTTCTGATTCGTTCTTGCTGGAGTTGCATACAGAGCTCAAAGATGAACAATTTTTTAGGAGCGGCATCGTAGCACATCATGTTTGTCTTTCATTTCGAAAGTGTATCGACCATGTATACACCATTAATTTCTTACATTCATGCCATACGGCAGAGCCATTATCTCTAATTACAAAGAAGTCTAGGTTTATGAAGGTGGTGTAATTTTTGGTTCCATAGATCATTGGTATGTGAACTTGGTAGAATGGCATCGATAGACTTCAAACGACTGTATCAAGTTCAGTAATGCCAGAAGAATAGACTGCCCAGGATGAAAATTCCATACTGTGGATTGTAAGATCGTGTCAACAAATAATCTGACAGTAAATGTCAAAAATCACATATGACGAGGAGCGTACAATCAGTGGTGGTTAACGTTGCTTTGCTTAGACAATTAACACTCAATCCAGACAGTACAAGAGAGAAGAAACTATGATTCGATTCACAAGCAAGGTTTTGCGCGGATGAAGTGCTGAAGTTTGCTTGGCATTGCCGTGTTGTTCAGCGTGCGGCACACTATTGAGTAGTCGCTCATTTGACGCGTCGAATAGAGTTGTATTACAGCGTCGTTGTGGTGGAAGTGTTCGCGTTTCAGAATCGCACAAGCTGATTGTGGCACGAAAACTATCGTGCCTGTCAGAGCCGGAATATGTGACCATGTCCGGGCTTGACTATCAGGCGGGACAATTTGCACTGATGAATAGGGCGCGCTAGAGAGGTATCGACTGTCCCACAAGTGTACACTTGCATACAAAATGTCACAAGATTGACTTATCAAAAACTAAAACTTATCATAAAGTCTGAGGTATATCATGTTACGTTTCTCTAGCTTACCGCGCCATTTGTGGACTCTGACTAGCCATTTTGTAACCATGGTGTAAAAATGATAAGCGTCGCTTGGCCTGTCTCAGCTTACTGGCCTCGTTACTGAGCAGTGTCGTTCCATCTACTGTCAGTAAGTCATATGTAACCATTTTATCTATAGATGAGTGTCATTGTAGAAGCAACTTGCTGCGTTATCGAAACCGGGGTTGATAGTTCGTCCGAAAACATTATTCAGAGTAGAACGCTTGTTCTCTAATAACGTGCACCATGCTAAAAATGGTACATTCAGTACGCAAAGGTTGCTTAGATTAGGTCGCCACAAAACAGTCACGTCATACGGGTTTTGGTTAGGTGATTGCGACCTAGAAAAGCATGTCGATACACACGTGTGCTGATCGACCTGGAGCGAGTAAGGGGCAGAACATGTCCCCTGCACACGATGTTAGTTCACAAACTGATGTTTATAGGACTGTTGTTTATGAGACTGAAAATTCTGTTTCCGAGTCCGTTTCACACTGGAATTCAGTTACTGAAGAACAGTGTGCAATCAAAGCGGCCCAGGCAAGAGCTTTTGAGCGTATGAAGAAGAAGCAACGTCATCACAACAACAACCCCGACTTTCGTTCGAACTGCGGCGGATGTGGTGATTGTAATGCGCAACCTAAAATTATGGCATTGTTATTTTACCTCACAATTAATTGCTTTATACATACTGCTGGTTTCATTGGCTAAATTGCTAGATTATTACTACCACGTGGAAAGTAGCTAAGTATGTTTCCCACTACAATTGAGTATTCCAATCACCACAATTAACATCCACTCTTTGGTGGAAAAAACTACTGTGTTGGGGAGGTATCACGCCTTTAATTCTTCCATTAACATTGTTGGATACAGGTTACATTCCAGTCCTACGCTGCCTTTCAGTCGTTGAAGGGTTTGCCAACAGCCCACTGTTAATTATCGTGCGCCATGCTGGCCGAACCACCACGACGATGGAGCCGAGCGAATTGACGTGAAGTGCACGTACACTTCCACGTTAGCGAGCATGACTTTGAGTGTGGCGATGTTTTGGAATCGTCCGTTAACTAGGCCTCGTTTAGCGGCCTGATTTGAGTATGTCTTCTAGTTGAAACTCCCATGAAACGGTCTGGACATTGTAGCTATCTATTGAGTGCTGTTTCGTGAAAAAATTGGGAGGACTGTAACTGTGTTGCTTGAGAATGTTCAAGCTATATTTACAAGACTCTACTTAGGCCAGTGAATTAGTTTGCGTCCAACAGGTTTTGGGAACACCTTCATGTTGGTTATTGTATCAGTCATTAGTAATTCTTAGCCCCGTCGAATCAGAACAGCACACAAGCCTGGAAACCACGCCGAGTTAGGAGAGAAGGCTGAGGAGCAGCCAGGCAAAATGCAGATGTGTTCGTTGTGGATGGTGCCATGCACCCTGGTTCTATCTGATGTTTGTTCTTGCCTGGTCCGGTTTTCTGTGTGACTTGTTTTGCTGTGCAGTAGTACTGGTCTTATATGTGTTGATTTGAAAAATGTTCTTCCCGAGCCTGTGCGTAGATAATGCAATCTGTTTGTTTCTGGTGGTCGATGATGATGCGATTGTGCGTTTGTTTCTTTTAATGATTTCATCGGCCAAGACCATGGTCGTATGGCAAATAATCCGCTCCTCTTTTCATAAACTGGGGTGTCTGCAATCTTCTATCCATTCATTTTCTCAGCTTTTTTGGTGTACTGTATGGTGAACGGTCTGTCTGACTTTTCGTAGTCCAACGTGAATTTTTTTCATCCTTATCTTCCGTGGGATGCACTAACATGCTCTCCTATACCTTGGACCTTGTCTTTGTAGTCTCTCTCTGTGTTTATTCTTCGAGAGATAACGGTTTCACTTTCGTGCTAGCCAATCAATTGATTAATAAGCATTGGCCCGCTGCACACAAAGGACTCACTCACAGAACTCCTGGTCTTTTTCCTTCGGGTTTACACTGGATATGTGGTGTATGGATGGAACCGCAGGTGATGCAGCGCAAGTCACTTGTGATGATGGTTAAGCGCAGCCGTCCCTTGACTTCCGTCACTGTGATACGTTAATTTGAATCACATGCTGCTAACCGTGTCATCCGCTGCCTTGTGGTGCAGGGTTCTGACTCAAAGACTTCGGTTGAGGGCGCTAATCGCTCTCCTACCTGGGCGTTCTGACAGTATCGAGAGCCCACATAAACCACGAGATCACAGAATAGACCGAATGCTATACTTCATCGGCCTTCGCACAGAATAAACCGGCTCGCCCTATTGGCTGTTTGTGGTAGGGTTTAGAGGCGAAACTATGCTACTGACAAACCCTCTCCCACCCACTCCTCTAATGACCATGCCAGCACAAATCCTAGGGCATATAATGCTCATTCGAGTCTCAGTAACACAAAGACCAACTTGAGACAGGTCCAGGGATGCAAGACAATCCCCATTGGGATATAGAATGTACGCACGCTGCTCGATCGATGCAGCACCACAGGTCGGCCAGAAAACCGAACCGGACTGATTGCTATGGAACTGAGCCGGTATGGAATCAAGGTAGCGGCCTTGAGTGAGACAAGGCTTGTGGACCAAGGTAAGCTCCGAGAAGCGTGTGTTGGGTACACCTTCGACTGGATAGGTTACCCGGCGGACCATGCATGTTGTCTGTCTCGAAGTCGTTGGTCACATTAATGCTTCGATGAAGAGTGAACCGCACGGCATCAGCCCTCGAATCATATCCATGTCTGCGACTCGGTCGAGCTGAGTGTGCCACAGTTGTTAATTTTCATCGTCCAATTATGTATCGCACTGATAATACAAAGGACCAGTTCTATGGTCAGCTGTTCGCCACAATACGGTCAGCACCGCTGACGCCAGGGTGGGGCACGAATCGGTAGCCTGGCCGTGCATCCCCTAACCCGAGAGAACGGTGATCGTCTGCTTCACCTGTTCCGTCACAATAGCTGACTATCATGAACATCCTACTCTAGCTGAATGCGGGCGACATCACGACGTAGACTCACGCATGTAGCGATCATCACCATTTGCTTGATTACGTGATTATGCGGCAGCGCGACATTCATGATGTGTGCATCACGAGAGTGACGTCAGGTGCTGAGTGTAGCACCGATCATAGACTGGTCAGGACCAAAGTAGTTATCTAGTTATTTAAACTAATTTACCGTAGCTCATCCGGACAACGGCAGAATTTGGATGTCAAACGACTGAAGAACTGAGAAAGAACGCGTAGCAAACAAGCTTGTTTTCAGTGATTCATCATCAAGCTAAATACAACACATTTATATGGATTCGCTGGGGGTAGTATGTCAGTGGGGTGATGGATGGTGATCATTAATGTTCAGTTAGTCAAACTCGTGAAGTCTAGTTATGTAGTACCAGTGAACTGCGTTGTAAACGTTTTCGGAAAATCGGTACTCTTGACTGAAGGACTGTCAGACGAGGGCTGCTTTTCAAAGTGTCGTTCCTGCTCCTCTGCGAGACATCGCTGTATGCATTACACCCGAGGATATGTGGCTACATGTGAAAGAACAGATCACGGCAACAGCCACCGAAACTGTCAGTACGAAACGCCGAAAACGTCCGGACTGGCTCGACAACAACGCGATTATTTCTCGCTTGATGTGGGAGAAGAAGGCAGTGTTTGCTATCTCCACAATGGACGTGGATAGTGAAGCGAAAAGAGTGTCATTTAGGAGTATTCGCCGTCAAGTGGACGAACGTGTTCAAGAGAATAAAAGAAGACTGGTGTAGTAAGTAAGGTGATTGGATGCATGACTACACCGATCACAGACAATACAAACAGTTTCATTATTCGCCTGATGCAATTTTCGGTCCATCCGTCCAATCTACTAAATTATTGGTTGATAAGGACACCGACTGTTCGTACACCCAGCCAGACGTCATCATGAAAGCCTGGAGCAAACACTTTGGTGGTGTAATAAACCTACCAATGACTGGATGACCATGAAAGGTCTGACCCAACAAGCTATCTAATTTTCACTTGCTCTCTCTCCGTATTTGACAGCGGTGTAAACAGCAATCGGACAACTGCGCGATCGAAAGGTTGCAAGGGAGGATAGATTGACAAGGGAAATACTGGAAAATGGCGGACCGGCATTGGGACGTGTTTTGTTCCAGCTGGTCCACTCCATCTGGGGCCAGGATTTCGAAGAAGCCTCTATCTTACCCTCGTTTAAAGGCAAGTGTAGCAAACAATATACTGACATTTACCGGGGCATCAGTCTGCTAAGCTACGCAGGCAAGATGGTTGCAAGAATCCTCCTGGACCGACTGAATGTGAACGTTTTGGAAGTCAATGTTCCTGAGAAGAAATGTCGATTCCGAGCGAGCCGTAGTATGTTTGCTGTTTGACAGCTTCAGGAGAAGTGCTGAGAACGTAACCAGCCCCTGTAAGCCCTCTTCCTGGACTTCATCAAGGCATTTGAATCCGTAAGCCACGGGGAGTTGTGGATGGTGCTTGGTAAGTCTGGATGTCCAGGTGAGTTCCTCAGTTTGATTCGAATGTTCTATGTGGGCATGAATTGGAAGGTACAATCGTGCGACTCTATTTAATTTATATTTGACTGCCATGTTAACAGTTGCCTCTCAGGACTCTGGGGAGGACGGCGCTGAGGTTGAGTGCTGGACGGATGAACGCCTACTGAATATTCGACGTTCCAGCCCCTCACTCCAAGTTGACTACATGTCTCAACGATGCGTATGCATCTGTTTGCAGATGACAGTGCGCTGTTCGCACACAGTGAAGACGGAGTACGGCGACTGACCACA
Source organism: Paragonimus westermani (assembly GCA_008508345.1). NCBI lineage: Eukaryota > Metazoa > Platyhelminthes > Trematoda > Plagiorchiida > Troglotrematidae > Paragonimus > Paragonimus westermani. The sequence continues at coordinate 103,747 of QNGE01000620.1, forward strand.
GCTTTCGCGACCGTAGCATTCAGGTTTGGTTTGTTTGTTGAGACATTTTCTTTCCTTCAGCTTTCCACGGGCAGAGGTGTGAAGGCGAGTTCTGCTTTCGGGTGTTTTGAAAGACGTGCGTGGAAGAAACACAGCCTGAAGATATTCACTAACCTCTTTGCCTACTGCTCAACGGCAATGTCCATACTGCTGTACGGCAGTGAAACTTGGACAGTGTATCAAATGAACGTGCGTTATTTGAGCCCTTTCCATTTGCAGCGTTTAAGACGCATCTTGGGCCTACGAGACTCGGACATGGTTCTGAAAACTGAGGTACTGCTGCAAGCGGACACAGACGGAATGTAAGCCATGCTACTGCTGAATCAGCTTTGTTGGCTAGGCTACTTCCGTAGGGTGGGTGATGACCATGTACCAAAGTAGCTACTTTACAGGCAGGCGGAATCAGACAAGCGAAATCTTGGTGGTCAAAAGCGTAGATATCTGGATGTTATCCTGATGAACTTTCCGCGTTTTAACATCGATTTCAGATTTTAGAAGACGACGTTGAACCGGACAGTTTAGAAAAATATGATCCCGACGGGCGTCCGCAAGCTCAATGGTCGTAAAGCGAGACGCGCAGTATACAAGGAAACCATCAGTGCCATACATTCTGGTGACAGAACTATGTGCCGTTGCGATATGTGTGGCGGTAATTGCGCTGGCTGTTTGGAATTAGTAGGTCAACAACGTCCTCATAGTACACCATCGGCCATGAGACAACGGGTACATTAGGCTCAAGTAGGTTATATCATTTGTGTCCACTCTTTATTGTTCGCACTGACCAAAGATCAACATTGTTTGGCAACTCACTCGCTCCCTTTTCGGAAACGTCGACGTCTGTGGCCGTCTCCATTTCTTTTTCTCCAGCTTTGTTGGTGTACTGTATGGTGAATATTTTGTTTGCGTTTTTGATCCAACATTGTGTTTTGTTTCTTCCTGTTCATTCTCTCGAGAGTGTACTGTTATGTGCTCCTATACAGGAGTCGTATTTTCAAAAGTTTTCTTCCCATTCTATATCCTACTTTCAGAATCTCTGTTTTCCGAGATATTAGGGTTTCAGCTTAGTACTAGCCAATCAGCTGACTAACCAGCATTGACCAGATGGATACAGTGACCTCACTCACACACCTACCGGTCTTATTCATTCAGGATTACATTGGATACGTGGTGTGTGGGTAGAGCCGCAAGTGGTGCAGCGCAAGCCACTTGTGGTGATGGTTAAGCGCAGGCATCCTTTGGCTTCGGTCACTGTGATAGGGCAATCCGAAGCAGAAACCACCAACTTTTATTAATTCCTATCCATTGTGGTCTTGGGTTTAAATGTCCAGTAACCGGCACCCGAAGTTACTTAAATGAACAAGCTGAAAAAAGCGATTAGCCGACCGTCTACGCGATCCAACATTGCGCGACGCTGACAAAGACTATTGGCGTGCACATTTCTTCCGGAATAACGACGCAATTTCCAAAGTTTACGACACACAAACCTGGGTAGTCTAACAGCTGCCACACAACAATCGCTTTGGAAGAATCGTGTCAACCAAAAGCCTGCCGAGATCGTAACTAGCTCAGAACGACGCGTACGATTCACCCCTGACCCTTATTTTACTGTTACGTTACATCACATTTTGATGCCGACCAAAACGTTGACAAGTGTGTGATGTGTGCGAGTTCGAATAAGCTCATCCGCCGTTCAGTCAACCGAAACATCATAAGAAACCCACACCACTCCTCCAACGCATTCGCCCCTAACTAGTTTGTTGGACCTGTCATGTACGCCATCAAGTCAATTACCTAACATGTCGTATCCAATATTTAACGTGACCTACTGTTGATACCCTTTTGATCTATAGTTCAAGGGCTGATGTCAACTACAAAAGCAGCTGTTTGTTTGATCATCATCGGGCACAACGTATGACAAGGACTTCCCGGCACGGTCATCGGTTTCAACTCTGTGAGCAACGTTAGTGTCCGTATCACCAACACATTACTTAATTCATTGTTGGTCATGGCTCTTAGTCACAAACATTGCAACAACTAGTCAGGTGTTGTCGAATGTTAAGAGGAATGACCATTTACTGTTGCACAACATGTTGAATAACACATCCTGCCTTGAAGCTGCCACGCGGGCTGAACGATACACAGTCCTAGGACGTTCGACTTCAAGATTGGTACAGCTTCATTCAACAAACGAATTACAGGTCAAGGACTAACCTCAAATCAACGCATTCGTCCGTCATGCTCTGCAAACTTCTGTTGTCTGGACTGGTGATTCGCAACGGTTTAACTTATTTCCACCGAGCTAATCAGACTTTGATAAGCCATGAAATTTGGTTAGGCAGTTTTTACGACTCGCGTACGTGTGGTGTATCGTTATTTACGCTTCATTGGCGTTATTCACTTCTCGATTACAAATAATTTTTGTGCCAACACCAACATGTCGATGCCTAAAAGGCCTCCACAGTCTACTCGTGCTGTAGAGTACGTTGTCTGTATATGGAGGAGTACGTTCCATTCCACTATTGGACCTTCAGTTGTTGTGCCAGACCGTGAAGTGGTGCCATAGTGTTGCGCAGTCAACAGTGCATGATAATCCGGTGAAGTTGATCACGAACCATGTACTGACAGTAAATACGCAATGTTTGGGATTCACAGGAGTGACCTGTCATCATTGAAATAATTTCGTCCCATTCAAAATACAGCACCTATTGCAGGCGTTCGGAATAGCTGTAGATGATGGTGTGCAGCCAAAATATTGCAGGATGCATCCCTATTGTGGAGAACTTACCTAAGAGAACTTGTCTGAGTCGGGTTCAGAAGAGCAGCTACAAAAGAAAAGCAACAGAGTCAGGGATTTTATTCTCGCAGAAAGAATGCCACGGTCATGATAGACATGACCTACGTCCACACCATGGCGGGCGCACAGTTTAGCCTAAAATCTCTATGAAAGTGCGCAGTTTAGTCATCTCATACGTGCAGGGCCTGTTTTCCAAATGTCGGTACACCTGCTGACATCCCGATATTTTACGCAACTGGTACAGTTCTCAATGAGAAAATAACGTTCTTTTCTAATTATTGATAGAAGGTTTCTGGGAAGACCTATCAAGTGTGTACTGATCAATTATTGCAACTCAGTCTCACATACACCATGATATCTCGTAATAAGATTAAGTGGATTTTATTCAAGATTTATAGATAATCAAGTTTCACCAACACATCCAATAACTTGAGCACGCTGTTATGTTTGTGATAACTTTTCACGATTCTTACAAAAGAGTTTCCACAATCCATCCACATAACTCTCACCACGTCTCGTGTTGGCCGTAAATTGTGGTTCCCCAGTTGATACTCTGACGTAATACAGTCAAAAGGTTCTCCACAACGTTAAATCCGGACTGGTCGAAACTGGGGCCTCTGGCTCATCACCTTGTTCGTGTGAACAGGAAATACAGATTCCCCCCCCCCCAAAAAAAAACAATTTCCTTATAACCTGATATGAAGGATCCTCCTAAGTTTTTTGTGTAAACTGTGAAGTTCTGATGCATACTTAAGATGCTCTCTTCTTCATCCCCATTCGCATACGCGACGTGTAACGTTCTGACATATGTAAAAAAAAATGAACATGAACACCTAACGAACAACATTTGCTTCGAGAGTTTCAATTGTGAAGTCATTTCAATGTTCAGCTTCTCTCAGTCTTTTTCATCTACAGGCATCAAATGTTCAGACTTCTATGGTATCACAGTACACAGCTGGGGTCTCAAACTAGAAATATTCTGTATATTCTTGTACAAATTATACAGTTTCAAAGATTGTGTGGTTAAGAATCGTCTTAAGAATGTCCAATAGTGTACTTTGTGCACTGCCAGGCAATATTTTTAGATTACTAGATTCATGGGATTGGAGATCTCGACCCGCCTAGGTGGTACTAGTCGCGGGGTTATTAATTGGAGTTAACGGGACGGTTGCTGTCCCTTATCGAGACAATCGGGCAACCTGATCGTTACCCACAAGTGAAAGTGGCTGGGTGTTCAGATATGACAATTCGATCTTGCCTGATGTAAGGTCAGTAGCGCAGTGGTAAACACGGTTGCCTCATGAAAGCGTGACCGGAGTTCTAGCTCCAGCCGTGGCAGAGATATGCACTACTGATGGGCTTTGACAAGAGCGAGACTCGAGTCCAGTGCTTCTTTTCGAAAGAGGTTGACAGTGCGGAAGCTGCGACCAAAATGAATGATGTTCAGCTTAGAATTGGGATAGAAATGGCCGAAGTTGAGATACTTTTTCCATTGGGCAGGCAACTAAGTGGCGCACGCGTTAACAGGCCACTGAGTCCACAAACCCTTAGGGTGTCATGTGGCCTGTTGAATGTGCGCGCCTTATCTTGCGCTTGCGTGCGTCTGATAAGATTGGGTTATGTGACCCTCCTGATAAGAAAATTGATCTTAAGCCTGTTACGCTTGCGTGTTGGCAGTGTACAACCCATCGCCTTATTGTGCAATCGGGTCTACGTGTTGCTGCCTACACTCCTTGCGGTGGTTATCGAAGTGATTTGGCGAGACCACCGCACGAGATCACCAGCGGCCACCCACACCGTGAAAGACGTTGACACCTCATCACTTAGGCGTTCACTCAGTCAAACTTATAATAGATATTATGTGAGCAGGTAAGGAACCTCAGCAACCTGTTCTCCTCAACATTCTAGCGATATGTCCAACAGCCGGCACTTAATACTGTTCATCCTTGCGCAGACTGGTATGCACCAAAAATATACCATCTGTCCTCAACCGTTTTCACGAACAACTGTGAATAAATTAGCAAAAGTCTGTATGGTGCAGGTGAACACAAAAAATTTGTACTTTGCGATATATTGTTTTGCCATGAATTCACCTTGTTTGAAGTATCAGAGAAGTGATTAAACTAGCCGATTTATTATTGATGTAGAGAAGCTCTGAAGTAATCCAAACAGAGGAGGTTCAATGTTGAATGAAAACAGCCGAATAGATGAGCGAACTATGTCAGTGTGATATCGAATAATGTAACCTGCTGATCGTTACATCCACCATAAGAACAGGCAGTCTATAAAACCACCAGATTCCACGGAGATGACGAGAGGAACAAATTCGTCGTGAGGAACAAAAACAAGCCTGCGTGTTACACCGTCACTAATCGACACAATTCCTTCAACCGGAGAAAAGACAACCAGTGACTAGAGTAAGCCTTACTTCGAAAGAACGGGCGACAAGTACGTTACCAAAACGGACCAGTATGTACAATTGATGAAGACCACGCAATCATTCAAAATACTACGAAATAACAAATACGTACGATGAGTGCCGTATGGGCTACTTCCATTGCTTTTGAGTAGGCGGTGAAAATCTATACATCATGGCCCGGATCGGAAGTGAATCGGTTCTCGAAAGCTGAATCAAGAACACAACCAGAGCTGGTAAACGATCATGTCCTGGCTAGAGCGATAGCACAGGGATGTTAGGGATATTAGTCACATTGAACCGATTATTCAGCCATAGGTGTCTACTCAAGGCGACCAGCCTAGAACAAGCACGTGAACTACATATGCTGGTCGCTCTGGAAGTGATGCCCAGCTGGTAGAAAACCCCATGTAAGTATCGTCTAGGCAACGGCCTGATAACTGTCAGTATGCGCTCGCTCATCACAAGTCACCCCTGAGATAGGGTGTTGGGTGAAAGAACGGTACTGTGGACAGGTATATCTGAGATCGGATTGATTAGGAGTGGAAAGGCGGTCATACTTTCGACATCGTCAAATGCTTTACCATCATGTGCGTTTTAAACGAAAAGATATTTGGGCAACTTAATCAAGGCAAAACGGGTTGGGAGATGTGGACCTACAAAAGTTGTCTACGAAATTTTCAGGTTGAAGGCAACACCGATTTTCTTCAAAGGCTGCAAGAAAAAACTGCCCACACCGGCATCCTGAACGGTCTGATGCGACTCGCAGCTATTTCACGGTGGATATGAATGACCTGAACCGATGAGTCTTTATACGACAGGACCTTGCTCCGGGTTGCTGTTCAGTTAAGCAGGAGGTTAACCCAGCAATATCACTGATTTCCTTCACCACAGTATCACCAACCACCTTGGAAACATTAGTGGATAGAACACACTCAGCTAACACGTCCCCTTTCGTCCGTATCGTCAGAGCAAACAATTATAAAACTGGTCGGTAGCAAAGTTGTCAGAGTACGGAACCATCACACACTGTTCATGCTGGTTGTTTTTGGATTTCAAACGTTTACGTAGATGCATCAGCAAATCATGGACCGTATCTGACCGTATCTGCGTGTAAGGTAGCCCATAGTAATTCCGACTGAACAGCCGGAAAACATCTTGGTACATTTGTTTCGCATAAGTAAGGCAATCGTTTAAAATGTTTTCCGCAGGTTATTTAACTACACAATAACAAGCACTTCAAATAACGCGCATGAATTTTGACCGGTATCACTGCGAGGATTGTAATTACAATCGGAGGCGTGTTCCGTAGCATTCAAAATCACCACCGTCTTCATGTTTGAACCATACTTGTAGGTAGTATGGCTTGAAATGCCGTTTTGTCCTGATAGTGGTCCACAAAGAGGCGGTGTAATAAATAAGTACAAATACATAATTTGGATATTGGGAGTTTGAAAAAACACGTGTGGTGCACATCTGACGGTTGGGTGATCTGGAATCTTGGTTTTATCGGAATACAGCCAAATGATTTGATTTTAAATAACCCTAACCCATGACTTTGGAGCCTAAGTGACTTTCGCAATCACTAAATGGTTTGGATTTAAAGAGGACCTACCGCTGTAGAGTTGGTAAGTGACAGCTCCAGTGCAACATGGCCTAAATGTCCAAACGCAAAATTGGCAACAGATTTGGACGACAAAAACAAGCGATCCTTCGAACATTCTAAAGCTGTGTACCCTAGTAATTTTATGCACAAAATAGGAGATACACTGGTGTTGTGACAAACATCTAACGGTACTTTGCGGGAATCGCCGGATGCATACCAGAACTTCGAATGCAGCGACTAGTGGTGCAAGTTCATGGTTTAACATTCCTAATGTGGTCATCAACGTAATAAATTTAACTGAACACATCAATCACGCTTAACCATCACAGAGTCACAAAGAGCAGCGCGGACCTAGACATATATGGGGAATTACCAAAAACGCAATGTCTATGCCAAAAACCAATACCAACAAGCGGATGAACAATAAAAGTTGTAGGTGTGTACGAGGCAACATTAATAAGACAGTTTGCACACAGCTTTCCATTCTCTGTTTCAGTAGTTAGCCCTATCTCACAGGACAATTATTCACACAACCAAAACATTCAAGTCAGTGAGACCGACTGTTAATTTCCAATATGTTTCCAGCTAAGGTCCGAAGCACAGGGACAACGGAAGATCTAGACGTTGATTAACTCACTAGTAGCTGATATTTCCTTCTTCCAATTGTTGATGACGCTAGCAATTTACGGTCGGCATATTCAGGAATAAAGCACCTTGATTTTCCATCACCTTATGCACACAAATATCTAATTAGTAAGTAAAGCCTTGGTAAGGCTATAACGAATTGAAATCAAAACAGCGATGGGTTTCGCAACGTTTCGGCCATCTTGAGGTCAATTAGCGAACGATCCATATCAGAAAATTTACCTCTGCATGCGGCATCTAAGGCAATCACCAAACGGCACGTGTTGGTGTGTTTGTAATGCACCGTGCAAAAAGATTACCAATAGGATGGACCGGGTTGTGGTTCACCTGAGATCACAACATAATCATTTTTGTGGACGCGTCGACCGATTGACGTAAGGTGAGAGATGGACAAATGATTACTTCGCATAGAAAAATGGAATCATTCATCAAAGGTTTGGCTACTGTGGGTCGGGTTCGTCTCATGAGCTGGGACCATCGCGACCCACAGAATCGGTGGCTGGAAAGTTGAGGTGGGCTGGTAACTTATCGGATTCAGTGGCGTGAGTGTTACTGTCATTTGGCAAAACACTCTACCAAGTCATCATCATTTTCAGCTTTGAGCTGTACCCGGTCACCATGGCTCGGACTGCCGTTAGTCCTGACAATAGTCCATGAGGTTGCAGAGTAACAAATAAGTGCAAATTTGTAGAGGAGAAAAGTTGGGAAGAGAAATACGGGAAGACCAATGAAGCTTCAGGATAGAGGAGCAGGAGAACATGTGTGCTTTCACATACAGTCTCATCATTGACCGCGAAGCACTACCATGTCAACGAGTGCTTGCAACCACCGATGTGGATTCTCACAAACTCTGCTCCAATCAGGTAGACGGCACGTGCCGACCTCGCTCAGTGGAGCGGACAGGAGTTTCATAGCCAGTGACCACGTCATCGACTGACCACTTTGAGGTCTCTTCCAACCGTCAGCAGCCCCACCGAACAATGCTTGGTGCTGCAGACACTCCGTCGGCACACCGAGCATGTGACCCAATCATCGAAGAACTGTTCACCTTCAGTACCTCGACTATCGGTCATGAACTTGCACATTTCACATATACGTGCCAACTGACTATCGCGTTTTTCACACAGTCGGTCCATTTGATACAGGCTGATTGGCGGAGTATCATTTTTGTGGACGCGTCGACCGATTGACGTAAGGTGAGAGATGGACAAATGATTACTTCGCATAGAAAAATGGAATCATTCATCAAAGGTTTGGCTACTGTGGGTCGGGTTCGTCTCATGAGCTGGGACCATCGCGACCCACAGAATCGGTGGCTGGAAAGTTGAGGTGGGCTGGTAACTTATCGGATTCAGTGGCGTGAGTGTTACTGTCATTTGGCAAAACACTCTACCAAGTCATCATCATTTTCAGCTTTGAGCTGTACCCGGTCACCATGGCTCGGACTGCCGTTAGTCCTGACAATAGTCCATGAGGTTGCAGAGTAACAAATAAGTGCAAATTTGTAGAGGAGAAAAGTTGGGAAGAGAAATACGGGAAGACCAATGAAGCTTCAGGATAGAGGAGCAGGAGAACATGTGTGCTTTCACATACAGTCTCATCATTGACCGCGAAGCACTACCATGTCAACGAGTGCTTGCAACCACCGATGTGGATTCTCACAAACTCTGCTCCAATCAGGTAGACGGCACGTGCCGACCTCGCTCAGTGGAGCGGACAGGAGTTTCATAGCCAGTGACCACGTCATCGACTGACCACTTTGAGGTCTCTTCCAACCGTCAGCAGCCCCACCGAACAATGCTTGGTGCTGCAGACACTCCGTCGGCACACCGAGCATGTGACCCAATCATCGAAGAACTGTTCACCTTCAGTACCTCGACTATCGGTCATGAACTTGCACATTTCACATATACGTGCCAACTGACTATCGCGTTTTTCACACAGTCGGTCCATTTGATACAGGCTGATTGGCGGAGACCATGGTGATCGAATACCGAGAGCTTATACGCACCGAATGTGTCAGGTCTCTGATCCATAGAGCAGAACTGAGTTCACACAAGCATCATAATATCTGCTTTTAATCGACTTTGGGATATATTTGCGACGATACGAATCGCAAAGATTAGCGACTGTACTAAATGAGTACATCACCCTCGTGGAAACATCTTTAGTAATATTAGAGGCTCAAGCGATAACACCATCCAGTTAGGTGATGCGATCGGCAGTCTAAGTAAAGGAACGTCGTCAGCGTTCCCAACAACAGTAAGCTTATCACCCGGCAGGTGCTTCACTCCGGGATCTTGGAAACTACGAGCACACCTAACATATTAGCGCCCACTGCATGATTGGAAATGAAGGGGGATATTGGACACCACTTTTGAACATCATTCGAAGTGGAGAACGTCCGAGACAGCTGTTCATAAATACACATTGCATTCAATGCGCGCATACGACTGATAGATTGGTGTGTTTCACCGTGACTCCTCTGGGATGAAGACAACCAGAGACGATGTCGGATGACCGAATCAAAAGCGGCATTTGGATCCAAACATGCCATGTCGGTTTGATGAAGAAAGGATTGTCGATGCTCCAGTATCTGTTACAAGGTGAAGATACATGAATGATATTTCTGTGACCGGGTAGGAATCGTTTCCATTCTTCTACCTGGTTTCTTCTGTCCTTCACAAATCGAGATACCGTCGGACTCGTGAGCACGTTGAATGAGACAGAGGCAAAACTCATATCTCTGTGGATACCACACGAAGTTCTTACATCTTTTTGAAGATGGGAAAAATTATTGGTAAGCGCTCTTCACTATACATCTTCCTAAATTTTCCCATAGAACTGGGGAGTTCAGTTAATTCAGGTAACAATCTCTCACCGCCACCTTAGGAAGGAAATCGAAGAGAATGTCCGCTGCTGGGGCTTTATCAAGTTTCGGCAATTTAAGCACCGGAGTCACTTCAGTTTCCGGCGGAGGACCGTCTGGAATTTCACAACTGACCACAACGTCTCCATCGTCCACAGCTGAAGGAACCGGCCCAGGCCGAATGAAGTGCTTCTGGAAGTGTTCAGTCCATTTGCAATATCAACGTGACAAACTGCAAATTCACGAGCTACATTTTTATATGTGGTCTCAGCATCCAGCTATTCCCCGATAACAATATCTTCTTCATCTCTGACTACCTCAGAGAAGTAGACCTCGCGATCCTTACACGAATTTCTCGTAAGTTTGCACCTCGGTTCATGGTGGTTCTTGCTGTATTGAGAGTTAGGGGGATCAGTGTACGTCTGTCCGTACGCTTTATTGAATCGGCAGAAATCCACCTCTGCCACACTAGCGGCGTTCACTTTCAGTAGGCCCCTTCGTGAGAATTATGCCCAGCTGCTGAGATTCCTCTGTAGTGGTCGTTTGGATCATTCCAATGTTGCAACCCGAGCAGTCTGACCATCATTAATGTTGGATAGACGTCCTGTATATACGCTCCTCATTCAAGTTCAAAGTGAATTCCTGATTTTTGCAAGCGAATGATCTATGAGCAAAACGTTAAAGCAAGGTGAGCAATATAAACGGCATGTCAAAGTAGCTTCTCCAAACTGAACGACAATAGTTAATGGCAGTTGACGTCCATCTGATCAATTTACGTCCACGGTTGAATTGCATAGAGTGGTCTTCTCGTGATGCATTGCCGTCACCTATAATAAAATCTGCAATTCCTATTTAAAATCCGTGAGACGCGCATACTTGTAACAGTCGATCACCATCATCACTGCGTCACACGTGGATATCGAACAAGCCAACGACCAGTTCATTTCTGGAGTAAGGCGACCAGGTTGCACGTTCATATCATCAGTAAGTGTAACAATGTTGTGTATGGAAATGACAGTGTGATGAGTTTTCATTCTAAACGACATGTTGGGATTCGTGTTCTTATTCCCAGGAAGCTGAAAGCCTAGTAACACACGTAGGCAAATGCCATTCAATTGGTACCATTTGGAAAGCAACACAACAGTGAAAGTATGATGCTTCAACAAGACAAACATAGCATACATACGCTTCGGAGGATGAAACAGTATTAATAAGTAACCAATAATGCCATGACCTGGCTATCCCTGAGGCTTGTTCCTAGTCAAAATGAGTGTTTTCGGAGACCAGTATTCTGGTGTGTGCTGCAATGATCGAACTTACCAGCCGGAGGAGGTTACTCAGTAAACCTGAAATGTTTCGGGTGAGAGAGTGCTGAAAAGTTTACCAGTGGAACGAAAAAACATTGCGTCGAACTCTTGTAACGAAATGAAAGTCATCTGGATATCATTAAAGTCAGAAAGTAACATTAAAATCTGATTAGCTTGACAATTTGTGGTCATTCTGATTACTTGATATTGTGTTAAACTGTGTTGAGATAAACCTTGTTCATAATAAAAGTTGATATTCCTTACGCTTTGATGCGAAAAATGGATCGATATGCGCAAAACTGTCGGAAATTTAATCGGAAATCCGATGATCACTTAATCATGCACGATTGTGCTTTCGACAACATTTCATGCGCTCAGATCCGACAGACCTTTTCAGGTTCGCGCTAAACAAATCCCTTATTCCCCGAGTAGCCTGCAGTAAGTGTTGGTTGAACGGTTCAAATGTTGGGAGGCTTCCCATAGCAAATCGCACGTTTCACCCGGAAAGGAGCATATTTTTCCCACGAAATGGTTTGAAGGTGTGCAAAAAACAAATGCAGGAAAGGTGAAATCACATATTTGGGACGGATTACAGTGGACTACCTGGGAAACGAACGTGAAGAGAACAGACAAATGTTACAACTCATATTTGGTTAACGTTACTCGTGGTATACAGACACAACCGAACATTGATTTCAATCGGGATGAAAATCTATGGGCTCAGTGCCATGAACGGAAATATGATATCGTGATGGATTACCAAGTCGGAGGCCCGATTATTGCAACACTCAGTGGTATATCTCGAGGTGGTGGTGAGATACGGTCAAAACCCATAGCGGATGGATTGTAGACAACATGAACTACAGGAAGAGTCATAGGTCAACGAAAACGGGCGAGGAGTGGTAAGTAAAAATCCACGACAGAAAGCGTCCGCCAAACGTACAAAACAAGGCAGAAGTGCACACGGTGTTTAAATGGAATCCTCACGGCGTTGTGACTTGGAATTCCAGTTGATAAACGCCAGCGAGAGTGGCGTGGGAACGTGAAAATCGATCTTGTTTTATTGAACGACTTTTCGCTACACTATGCTCGATTGCGTTTATGATCAACAGGTCCGAATGAAACGTCCACATAAGTTACGGGTTACAAATCACCCTTCCTGGGAATGATAATCGATATGAATAGGACATCCGCGAAAGCCACAACCCAGGACACATAGGATACGACCCGGAAAGCAGCACTTGGCAGAGGGAGCAATAAAGCCTGCTCAGTGAGCAGAATGACAAAACGGTCAGGGAATCACTTCCACCTTTATAAGTTTTATGACTTTTTCATGACCGCTAGGGTCACAAATTCTGGAGTAATCTCTTGAAAGAAACAAACCAATATTGCTTCCAAGTTTGGTAGATATCAGTTGATCAGTTCGCACGCTATACTGCACTCACAGAGGCGCACGGTGATTATGATCTGGCATTGCTTCGGAAAACGCGAACTTTAGATTCCGATTGCCAAGTAACAAGCCATCCGAGTTGACCACGGCAACGGTGAGGCATGTCTCATGATGCGTCTTGTAACGGACAAGGTAAGTTTTCCGTTCTGTTTCCAATATATGTTACGTTATCGCATTCTGTGACTGCTGGGCGTATGTTCAACCGTTCCTTCTCGTAGAAGTCGATCTGTTCTGAAAACGTATACGCCATCGTAGTTGCTAAAAACTGGTAGAATATACTGGAGAGAACGCAATTCGATGACACAACTCCGGTTGGAAGCAATAGGTAGAATTCAGCTACAGAGTAAAGGTAGGTCAAGACAGACTGCAATTTCCGACTAATGACAATTATGATATAACTACCTCTGAAAGTCAAGTTTAAAAATAACCACAACTTTAAAACACTACACACAAAGCAGTTTCGACTGACCACCTCGTGCTATGAATGTCGATAAACTTCTCGAGAGGCCTTTCCCAAAGTTCACCTCCCTTCTTGTGACCGTCATCCACACAATCTTCTAGGTTCAATCATCGTTACTATTCAAGGCAACTATACACTGCTCATACACATTGGTACTTGAGAGCCACGTAATCATGGAGAGAAGAATATACTTCAGTTTAGAAATAAAACAAACGAAGAGATGATACTTAGACACAAAGAGCAATTGTGTCCAAACCGAACCAACCAACATCAAGATGTTTACACTTTGCAAACAGATAACTGAGCTATAAGTAAAAGTAAGACGTCATCAACAGAACAGCTTTAATACAATTTCCATTTGTTGATTGAGGCAAGACGTGTGTGTTTGTGTGAACTCAGTTCTGCATATAAACTCTAGGAATTCGATCACCATGGTCTCCGCCAATCAGCCTGTATCAAATGGACCGACTGTGTGAAAAACGCGATAGTCAGTTGGCACGTATATGTGAAATGTGCAAGTTCATGACCGATAGTCGAGGTACTGAAGGTGAACAGTTCTTCGATGATTGGGTCACATGCTCGGTGTGCCGACGGAGTGTCTGCAGCACCAAGCATTGTTCGGTGGGGCTGCTGACGGTTGGAAGAGACCTCAAAGTGGTCAGTCGATGACGTGGTCACTGGCTATGAAACTCCTGTCCGCTCCACTGAGCGAGGTCGGCACGTGCCGTCTACCTGATTGGAGCAGAGTTTGTGAGAATCCACATCGGTGGTTGCAAGCACTCGTTGACATGGTAGTGCTTCGCGGTCAATGATGAGACTGTATGTGAAAGCACACATGTTCTCCTGCTCCTCTATCCTGAAGCTTCATTGGTCTTCCCGTATTTCTCTTCCCAACTTTTCTCCTCTACAAATTTGCACTTATTTGTTACTCTGCAACCTCATGGACTATTGTCAGGACTAACGGCAGTCCGAGCCATGGTGACCGGGTACAGCTCAAAGCTGAAAATGATGATGACTTGGTAGAGTGTTTTGCCAAATGACAGTAACACTCACGCCACTGAATCCGATAAGTTACCAGCCCACCTCAACTTTCCAGCCACCGATTCTGTGGGTCGCGATGGTCCCAGCTCATGAGACGAACCCGACCCACAGTAGCCAAACCTTTGATGAATGATTCCATTTTTCTATGCGAAGTAATCATTTGTCCATCTCTCACCTTACGTCAATCGGTCGACGCGTCCACAAAAATGATACTCCGCCAATCAGCCTGTATCAAATGGACCGACTGTGTGAAAAACGCGATAGTCAGTTGGCACGTATATGTGAAATGTGCAAGTTCATGACCGATAGTCGAGGTACTGAAGGTGAACAGTTCTTCGATGATTGGGTCACATGCTCGGTGTGCCGACGGAGTGTCTGCAGCACCAAGCATTGTTCGGTGGGGCTGCTGACGGTTGGAAGAGACCTCAAAGTGGTCAGTCGATGACGTGGTCACTGGCTATGAAACTCCTGTCCGCTCCACTGAGCGAGGTCGGCACGTGCCGTCTACCTGATTGGAGCAGAGTTTGTGAGAATCCACATCGGTGGTTGCAAGCACTCGTTGACATGGTAGTGCTTCGCGGTCAATGATGAGACTGTATGTGAAAGCACACATGTTCTCCTGCTCCTCTATCCTGAAGCTTCATTGGTCTTCCCGTATTTCTCTTCCCAACTTTTCTCCTCTACAAATTTGCACTTATTTGTTACTCTGCAACCTCATGGACTATTGTCAGGACTAACGGCAGTCCGAGCCATGGTGACCGGGTACAGCTCAAAGCTGAAAATGATGATGACTTGGTAGAGTGTTTTGCCAAATGACAGTAACACTCACGCCACTGAATCCGATAAGTTACCAGCCCACCTCAACTTTCCAGCCACCGATTCTGTGGGTCGCGATGGTCCCAGCTCATGAGACGAACCCGACCCACAGTAGCCAAACCTTTGATGAATGATTCCATTTTTCTATGCGAAGTAATCATTTGTCCATCTCTCACCTTACGTCAATCGGTCGACGCGTCCACAAAAATGATCGATGTGGTAGACGACTGATTGGCATTCTTATCACATGACCCAGTCAGCTGAATCTGTTCGTATCTACAGATTAAAAGGGAAGAAACCGCTTGGCACTGATCATCAAATACCCCTTCCGTCCTAACCCTTTTCGTGTCTCACCCGTGGTGTCACCAGATAAGAAAGAGTAGAGTAAATACTTGAAAACGGTTAAGGTCTTCCCCCCTTAAGAGACAGCAAGTGTAAATGCTAGTCACACCAACCGAATGTGTGGTGCCCTGAACGTTGTATTGAATCATCCGATAACCTGGTGAGTAAAGTTCCAGAAATAGACACATCATTGTTCGACTTTTGTTGATAAGTCATAACTCTGATAAACAGAACTCAAACGGTCACAAATCGTAGCACAGCGAGTGGTGGTCATAAAAACTGAGATGTCATTTGCCTGCCACCAGTGAAGACAGGCGCCGGATACAGCATTGAACAGTCGTATCCGAGTTATGCCTAGCGTTAGGCCCAATGGACTACTGGTCGCTACCTATTCGTAGGTCAATCCTACAAGAGCAGGACGGATATTCCTCGTGCACACGGACCAACAGGAATAAAAAAACACGAAAACAGTTGTTATATTCGATGTCCTAACAGTGGCAACAGAATATTTGAGCTGAAAGCCGACCTAATTCATTCGAACACGTCATGGAAACAGATCACATTGCTGGCTCGAACAACTTGCTGGAGTGTAATCGGAACCGAAAATTGTTCGCATTTCTGAAAGCAATGGCAGACTATAATTGCCTTGAGGTTCGCAGTGTACACAGGCTCTTTATTCAGGCGGGATCTCTCCCTGGTATTGGTAACACGCGTTCAATTCGTGTAGGGCACACTGGTGATCACCTGTATCGTTGATTCTACCCCCAAGCAATTAGGTTGAGGTTTTAGGTTAGCGGCTGGAAGCACCAACCAGTGCTGGCATCATGCAACATGCCCTGTTTTGCTGTTGAAGAGCATGGAACCAGTGATTCATTACCAACTTTGGCATCGCAGTCCGATCAACAAGTAGCGTTACAGTGAGCGTGATTGAACAAAAAGACGAGTAGATTGGTCAGTAGTGTTCGGCCTGTATGAATTGAATGCGCGTGTACGAAGCACTGTTTTCGGTCAGGCTGATGTGTTCTGACACAATACCCACTCATTGTGTAAAGCAGTCTGACAGTGAGGTTAGGACGTCTCGGCAAGCTCTGCTTATGAGTCATTTGATGAATACAGGTCACCGAACCAGTCACCATATATCAATCCTGGGTAGTCTTTTCCTTAGGTCATCCGACTGAACACAATTCAACCGAGCTCGGTATGCCAGTGGATAAAGAACAAAAATTTTCAATCGACTGGATTGCGGATGGCAGACTGAAGGGTCGCAATATAGACTCAATAAATTGAACAGTGGGTACATGATCAGAGATTTCAGGGCCAGTGATTAAATGTTGGTATGAGCATTCGTCCAACAAAAAAACGATGACGATAGAATCCAGGAATGGACTGTTATCTGGTCAACTAGGAGGGGCGAGTCTGTCCTCCTTGGTCCTAATGATTCGAACTACACTTACTCTCGGTGCTCCCTAGAGGATAATGCTCACGGGTATCAAACGGATGTTTTACACGCGTTCAGATTGTTCCAAAATATTGGTTACGTAATTTTACTTGTTCTTGGTCACAGGATATCATAGGGGTCTCCTTAACTGAAGGATTTCCGGGAGTACGGAACTGTAGACACTCACCCATGAGGTTGAGGCTTTGGAGGGTGTGGCGGCAAACACAACAGAGAACACAACGGAGCATACCAACAGCATGTAAATGTCACTCGACAGTAATGCCTCATTCACGTGATCTAAGATGTGTGACGGACGGATGAGGTGACGTAGATTAACAAAACATCAGCAACTGTGGGTTGGAATCGTCGCTGAGGCTGGGGCCCTTACGACTCAGTCTTCGGCTGGGAACTTTAGATGAGGTAACAACTAAGAGGGCTAAGTGATGTGAGCTTTGCTGTTGCTTGACTAAGTTGTCCGTTAAGTAAGCACAAATGGTGATGTGGGGCATTAAAAACCGTAAGGAAGCGGTCTCACTGATGACGCTTTACTTTCATTTGCAACAGGTTTGTTCCTTCTGCTAGGCCTAGGCATCATGACGTTGACCGTATGAATTTAGATATGGCTGTTTTTAGTACTCAGGCCGCGTTTTTTCCCATTATTGTTTCCTAGCCATAGCTGGGTGGTCACTGCACGATTGCATGGCAGCTAAGCGTTGGTATGAGATATTGATGTTCTGCCACCAATGATGATGATAATGAAGTTGACACCCAGTGAATGTCGACCGATTGGACACTAGTAAACAAAAATGAAAACACCGTTCTACCTCTGACCGTATTTTTCACTATTTCGTTCGACACCGTATGGGTCTTGGGGGTATGGTATCCAGTTGTGAAAATACCGTTCCGGTTCACTTGGGAACTCAGCTTGCGGTTTAATGGGATTCAGACTACACAGCAACTTGCTCATCTTTCGAACTACTCTCTTTCGTACCTCTATCTGTATGCATCGTTCAAACAACCTCTTATTCATCATGGGGAGCGTCTCGATTGCAGTCAAACGTTAGGGATTGATTTCGCGTTAATCCACCTATTTTGATGACCACGAAACTCTTTCGTTTCGAGCATAACTTTGAATGGATTTGTACCGGTGTAAAATATATTTCAGCGAAACTACAGGAATCCGCCATTGTCAATGCAGTCATTTTCAATGAATTTCCTGGAAAAAAAATATCGGCACTCGACACAGACCAACTGAACGATCGCGAACAAGATGCCAGTACAGGGGGTGAATGTTATGGTAATCTTATGTTACATGCGAGTGAGCTAACCGACATCAGTGCCCCTGCCCGCCCTTTATCGAGTGTACACTAGCGTAGCAGCAGTAGATGTGTTGAATATAAGGTGGAGAAACTATTGAATACGCGGATGCTATGCAAGAAGAAAACTCGCGAATCCCGTTGCTTTCAGTCGATGGTCGACCTGAAACTCAATGGGGAATACGAATAATCGAAATCTCACTTGGTCACTTTGTTGTTTGCTCAGTGTTTGTTTCGTGGTTCGAGCTGCGCATATGACACACAAATAAGCGCACTAGGGTCCTCAAAGTTTGTGCTTTGTTAACATTTCTTCCCACGGGAGTTAACCCATCTTAGCACATACACATATGGTTGCATAACATGCTGTGGTCCAAATAACCCCCCACGCCAACAGAACATTTGAATGCAGTCCTATCATGCAAATGCAACTGCAGCGCCTTGACGAGTGGAGATCGTGTCGGGTAAGTCTTGCTTTACCACTTATAGTCTAGTACAACCATGGCAGTTACCTGTATTGTTCAAACTACTTCGCACCTCCGGTGGTTATTGTGGGGGTGATTATTTTATTCACATTTAGTCTTCTACGTGAGGGGAGTGACGTGTTGGTTTTTGCGATTGGCAGGCTAAGTTTGGAAACAAACGTCTGTCTGGGCTAGTCCTACCGTGAACAATGCGTCAGCCAATAAATAGACAGACAGTCTACTCGGTCATTCCAGGATTAGGATACGGACAAACGAAAGTATCACTTCAAATAGACCCTAGCCACTCACTGGCAGACTATGATCGAACCGGTACTGAACCGGGTTGAACGTGTGCATAAACATGAATTACCCATGCATGTGTACAGTCCAATAACTCGGTCACGAGCGCATTTACATACCGGATGTAGACCACACTGTGACTGCCGGTCAATAACGTGTTTGCCGCAGACGCTCAACCCTACAAAACTATCTATCCAACAGCAATTCGTGTGCGAATTATTCGCAGTTAGGGTGTGGGGAGAACTTTACATTCAGAAGACAGGCTAGTGAACCACAATCCATGATGAACTGATGTAAGAAGACAGGCCCAACCACGTGCTGTGTATGTCAACTGCGACGCGCTGAATACAAATGCGATGAATGATGTTGAAGAGAGACGGACATGCGGGTACAGGGTTGGGGGCAATGCAACCGGCCAAAATAGACCTTAGACAGGGCAGAACAGCCTAGACTGACTCATCACTAACAAACCCAAGCGCTCCCTGGCTGGATCAATAGGTTTGCAAGGTAGGCCGAAACGAGAAAGCACTTGGTACTGTTTGCCGCTAAGCAAGAACTCACACTGATTACACACGTTACAATTTACCTGATTCACGGACCGAACCATTTGAAGGCTATGGGGAACAGCCTGTTCCCAACCTTAAACTTCGATAGGATCACAGCATCTTAACAACGAGACTTGACTTTGACGCGATATGACGGCTTGCGCATCTCGATAACTTACTGGGTCAAAGTAGACAGTGTAACAACCACAACGACAGCCAATCATATCAGGCAGGCCAACAGGCAGAGGTCTGACAAACCAGTATCGTGGCCCTCCAGGCTGGAACTTGAAAGAAAGTTGGTAGACTTTTCCGATACACTGTCACCTACCCACTGTCTCGTGATACAGGATTTTGAACCAAAGCCTTTGGTTGAGAACCCTAATCGCTCTCCTGTCCAGGTCTGGGTGTCCTGACAGTGCTTCAGCCCACGTACAACCAGGAACACCAACAACTTCATACTGTATCGCCCTATCTGCTACACACATCAGGGTGTATAAGCTAAACACGCTACTTGCTGACCCTTCCCCCAATGTCCTATCCAACCTAGCCCTCAGACGCCTTCCCATTTCTGGTAATAACTTCGCAGGTTCCACAACAGATATAACTAATCATAGTAACACTGAGCTGGCAGGTATCATCTTTTACCACCAAGCCTCAGCCATCCCTCGTACATTGCCTAGATTTAGAATGAGAACTAATACGGATGCCCTCAACGTTCTCATTCCAAAACAAATAATTCGACAGGCCGAATTCGCATGAACGTTGCACACGTTTAACGTCGGTGTCTACTGCATTTCAGAAACTAGAATCCAGGACAGTACTCAACGTAAAGAATTAACAGCACCCGTGTTGTCTACTTGATACCGGATACACATTTCAGTTGACTCCACGGCCGCCATTACCGGTCAAGCCGGATTCGGTGTAGTCCAAAGCACAACGGCCGAGGCCGCGGCCACAATCTGGAGCAGCTTCGTGTGTCGCCCGCCATGAAAATGCGTTTGGCTCATCTGGCCGGCCAACGCAGCACCTTAGCTAAGATTTGGATCTACGGGGAACCGTCTGACAGTCTCAACACAAAGAGCAGTATACGTCAAGGTTGCCCATTTTTACCGTTCCCGGTCATGGCTGCAGAATAAAACAGTGGGGAAAAGGCTATAACATTCACAAAATGCCGGCGTAGACCTCTTACCCGGTGAAAGACCGACTGATCTCAGCTATGCAGATGAGGTGTCGCTGATTATCACTTCTTTATTCGAGAATTCGCCTCACTGAAAGTACGTCGTTTCCTTTTTCTAGGAGATTCCACGTCATTGTTGAGTTTGGCAGCGGCTCGAGCCACAGTACCTCCAGATCAGGCTCAAGGCTGTTATGACGATGATTATGATGTCCGGAGAGAGTCGACGCGTGGTAACCAAAACAACGTAATTAAAAACATCCAATAAGTTACTTGATGAATCTACTAATAAAGGGTCAAGTAGCCCCCACGATTCAGGTGTGTACAAAAAACCCAGTCACAAAATAATCATGTAAAAGCGGGTACATCACTTTGTGAAGTAGTTGTGTAAAACACCCGTTAAAAGAATATTAAACGGATAACCATGAAATGCAAGTGCACTTTATAAACTTTGTGAAGAGCAGATTCACTGATGTGAGCAAATCATTCGATGTTGTCGACTTATGTAGCAACTCAGCTTGTGCTCCCAGAACGTTCGAATCCCTAAGTGAAAAGCCTGACTTACTGCGTTGAATCAACTACAAATGGTCGTGAAGCTTTATATTGGCCCGATGATCGAACACCTAAACCTAACTGTTTGGCGTGAACGAGGTGCCAGGTGGCCACCGATTTCCGCTGAAGCTTAACTGCCACACGACCATGAAGAAAAGAGCAAACCTTAGCAAAGAAAAAAGTAGAGCGGGAGGTGACCCAGACAGAAAATATCGAAGCACCTACACCTTGACAACAAGCGACCAAATTATTGGCGAACGTAGGGCCTTAGAAAAACCGCACCCTTACGGCTTAAACGCCCCACGTCACTTTCCTCGCAGACAATTCGGTCAAACAGCGACAACATCCATGCCAATCAGCACGATTAGCCGACATCTCACCCAGTCCTCAACCACCGACTCTATGAGTTGTCAGGGTAGCAGCCCGCGACAGTCGGATGCGGTCTGTGTGGGTCATAAGTGCAGATACCACCAAACCGTCAGCCTAAATCATAGCAAATCAAGTGAAAGCACAGCTGGCACATGCCTCTCTTGTTCCATGGACACCTACACTCCAATCAAAATCTAGAATCCAGGTAAGCTGTGAGCGTACGGAACTAACAACACCCACATTATCCACCTGATGCTGGTTATACACTTCAGGTGGTTCCACAACCGCCGTTACCGGTCAGGCCGGACTCGGTGTAGCCCAAAGCACGACGGCCGAGGCCGCACTGACAGATTAGATTCCTGTTAACAATAGACTGTGTACCGTTCGCCTCGCAGGTTCTGTTCAAACTACCTCTGGACGCAAAACTGTCAAAAATCTACTCATTATGTCTGCTCACGCTCCAACTGACTGCAGTGACGTCACTGTCAAAGACACCTTTTACCCGGGTCTGGCCGCTCTCCTCTGGTCCACACGTGGCTCTCACATACCCATTCTGATCAAAGATATGAACACCCAGTTCAGCTGTCTTAGTGAGGCCGAGTCTTATGTAGGTGGCAGGTTTGAAATAATACCACATCGCCCGGATAATGGCAGGCAACTGTCGCAGCAGTAAGCTGGAGATAAGCTAGTTCTAGCCAGCACTAGTTGTACACATCGTGCACGTCATTGTTATACTTGGTGCACACCTTCTCCAAATCAGGCCTGCTCTCAGATACACCACATAGCCGTACTCACATACCCATTCTGATCAAAGATATGAACACCCAGTTCAGCTGTCTTAGTGAGGCCGAGTCTTATGTAGGTGGCAGGTTTGAAATAATACCACATCGCCCGGATAATGGCAGGCAACTGTCGCAGCAGTAAGCTGGAGATAAGCTAGTTCTAGCCAGCACTAGTTGTACACATCGTGCACGTCATTGTTATACTTGGTGCACACCTTCTCCAAATCAGGCCTGCTCTCAGATACACCACATAGCCGTTAGTTAGAGATGGGACCGCTCTATTCAGGACTGTCGTTCTCATTGGAACAAACACTGGGAGTCAGACCACGCGTTGGTACGTTGTCGTTTCGTTCTCACTTTTGCTGGACAACGACCCCACAGACGGCAGCGATTGGTTATCGAGAAACTGGCTATATCGTCGGTATATCATAAATATCAAACCAGCTTAGAAGGCAGCGTTAGCAGTTCTCACTCTAAAAATTTTAATAGCTGCTGAACCCAATTCTCATAGGCCATCCATGAATCAGGCACTGTGGCATGCGGCACGATGGAACGTGGGTTGAACATTCACTGGGTCTTGGGGAAATCCTTGGAATTGTTAGATGCCAGATGCAACATTCCTCCAGCCAGTTCACATAACAAGTTCAGAAGACATCCGTATGAACCTGCTACATAACCTAAAGGCTGGTCGTAAAGCTTGGCTAATAGGGAAAGTTAAGGAAATGGAGACCGCTTTTGCTTCAGGGAAGATCGGCGGACTCTTTAAGCTTGTCCGTGCTACTGGTCTCAGGCGACTGTCTGTCGGTCAGTGAAGCTATCAGTGAAACGGATGACACACTCATCCATAATAAGTCCAGAGGGTTAGAACGATGGGCAGAACAAGTTGAGGGTCAATTTAGTTGACCTCCTGCTTCCACTGTGCTGCCGTCGCAAACTCGCAATGTAGCACCCTGGTTGGCAGATTTGTAACCGCCAACTAAATCTGAGGTCCACAATTGCACTTCGGGCTTCAAACGTAACAAGTCTGCCGGCAATTTTCACAGAAGGTGCGCAGGCGTTAGTGCAGACCTTGATGCAGTTGTTTCAACTTGTACGGACTACGGAGATCCTCCCTCCGTGTTGGGGTCACTCAAAGATAAATCCTACATTCAAAGAAGACATGCGGGGCCCTAGCGAAAACCATAGGGGAGTTGGTTTTACACCAGTAACTACTAGGGCTCTGGTATTCATCATACGTCGTCGACTCACTACATCTTGGAAGGCAAACATTAAGGAGGAACAGGCAGGGTTCCTCTCTCCGCGGAGATGTGTGGGTAACATTTTCACCCTTATCAGATTCTAGAGCAGTGTCATGTATACCGAGAGCCGGCAGCTGCCGTACTTCTCCGATAGAGGTGCGTTCGATTCGGTGGACCGATCTACACTTTTAAACTTGATTAAACGCAGCGGTGTACCGATTGGGTACGTGGACATACTGTCGGCATTTTATTCGCACACTTCAGCTCAGATTAAGGTTTACGATGAACTGTCAGACAGTCTCAGCATCAGGAGCGCCACACATCAAGGTTGCCCAATCTCAACATCTTTGTGTAGTTTAATCACAGACGAAACAATGGAGGACTGTCTTCAGCACTCACAAGATGTCGGCGTGGACCTACTCCAGATAGAAGACTGATCGATCTTGACTATACTGATCACAAAGTGTTGCTGCTAGACAACTTCAATGTGACACAAACAACGCTAAACGCTATTTCTCATTCTGCTAAGTATTTTAAAAGGCGCCTTGCAGTCTTAAAGTGTAAAGTACCTCTTCAAGATTGCTGCGATTACGTACACCTAATGTTAGACAATGAAGTCATGAAGGCTGTCGACCAGTTTGTCTACCTGAGAAGCTGCGCAAGCGGCCGCGACAGTGCCGTAGGGAGTGTGATCGAAGCACGTACCTCTAAGACTAGTGCGGTGTTCGCTAATCTAATACACCTCTGGCGTCAGATAGGTATCTCTCTGGTACATAAAGTTCGCGTATATAAGGCAACTGTGAGGACTGTTTTAACTTACGGTAGCCAAACATGGCCGCCCATTTTAAAAAACGTGAACTGTCTATCGATATCTCTGTTCGGTCGCTGGCGTCGGGTGACACGAACGGATAAGCAACGAAGAGGTTGGAAAACGAGTATTTGATAGTGATTGTCAAACGAGTTCTCTTGTTCAATCCTTCCACTTGCATAGACTTAGATAGCTAAGCCATTAAAGATGTCAACCAGTCGTCTGCCACACCAAACACTCTTCGCCGATGCTATTATGACCGACTGACGTAGGGTGTGAGGTGGACAGATGATGGTGATCTGTCGTAGAGAAATGAGATAGCTTACCAAGGGACTGGTCACTGTAAAACGGGCTAGGGACCTCGTGACTCACAGAGTCGATAGCTGGAGAGGTTAGGTGAGATGGCGGCTATTCGGGTTCAGTAGCGCCAATGGTGTTGTCTGGTTGAATTGTCTGTGGAGTGAGTGCACTTAGTGATGTGGAGCAGTGGAAGCCGCGAAGAACCTGTCTACGTATGACGAATTAATCCTGTTTATATCTCGGCGGTTTTCTGCAAGATGTAAGCACGATGATGTTGAATGTTTGAATATAAACGTAATATTCAGGTCCCTTCCTCTCCCCCCTTCTTTCTCTTCTTCCTGTACAGGGTCTGTATTTTTACTCATTATTGTATGGCAGTTAAACAGTAGTGAGAACTACTGATGAATTGCCGTCTTTGAGGACGATGAGAATCAAGAAAGGAGAACAAAGCATTCCTAGACTGTCCCAATTAGCATTCCATTCAGATGGATCGCAGTAAGTATAGCTGTTATGGCTAGCTAGAGAGTAGATAAGAAAACTCAGCTACCAGAATTCACCAAAAGCAGCATGGTGACTACATAACCAGAGAAGTCGGCTGAGATGTTAACTGACATGTCGGTGGAACCAGCAACTGAAGTGGTCCGAAGATGAAGAGCTACAGAGAACCTCGAGGCAGTTCAACTGTTCCAGGTGTACTTCAAGTCCATGCCTACTTCTGCTTACGAACGTCACTTCCAACGCGAGCAACCATGATAAGAAGGCTGTTTTAGTATGCGCGGGGAAGAGGAATAGTAGAATTAATAACGTCACAAACCGACCTGCTTATTTTACCTCTTAGATAGCATTTAGCACAGATATACCGTTGCCCATAGTTGAATCTAAAAACGGTAACAGGGACATATTTCGAAGTGTTCGTTCACAAATGGATTTCAAACAAAGCGCAAGCTTGCAAAACTTTGCTTACAGTTGTGTGACACTGTATCTGTTGCCACGTTGTCCTGACCAACCACGAGGAGCACGTGAAACCTGTAATCACTCACTACATACGTACCTCCCGACAAACCACATTTCTTGCAGTTAAATATTCTGATGTTCAGTGGCGTGGTCTGGCATGTCGCATTTATCAAACACATGCGAGTTACACAAACTTGGACGGGTTGACCCACTGATCACGAACTTTCAGGTGATTATCCAGACTGATCTGACTGACAACAGCTGGACTAGTCAAAGACTGGAGCAAAACTAATGGCTTTCCAGGCGATTTGACAAGTAGAGAATCAACGGTATCGACGTACACGACTGTTGAATAGGTTTTATTACAGAATCGGAGCACACATTAAGCAGACAATCATACTTTAAACGCTAATACACAATGTTAAATGAACAGATGATGTGAAAACTAAACGTAAGAATGGGAAGAGAGAATGGGTTTGTGTGGACGAAAATTTTGGCACGGAGACTGAAGGCGCCAAGAATACAAACAAATGAAATAAAGGGTCTGCCTGATTTGCAAGGTGGTGAGTGGTAAACGGACGAAAACCGAGCACACGCAAACAAACACTGCGCTTCTCAGTTTGGCGATGACCGTCAGTATTAGTGCTACAGATGAGTGACGGGCGTTGAATGCCAGTCAGAAGTAAATAATGGAGTGGTGCCATCCATGTTCGATGTACGACATCAGGCTGTTTAATGGGGGCACGAAAATAAATTAGTATTAAGGCGCGAAAAAATGTTACATTTTCCTATGCACAGTTCAACAGAGTCGTTTTACTTGTTGAAGATACCCTCAAAAAATTTGTCAAACGCCTCTAAAAGTTTACAAGCACACAGAGCGTTGGTGGAGTGAACATTCTTGCCAAGGTGGAATACAAAGTTCAACGGGGTGAATAAGAGCTTATTCGAATACTACAATTAATTGAACTAGTCAACCGGACAACCGTTACCTCAGGTCAAAGTGAGCGCTATAACTGTCATCATGTGACACGAATCGATTTGCTCAGGAAGAGAGCCATCATACAGGTCATGAATTTATCAGCGATACAGTTGGAGAGAACCATATCCGAAGTATTCTGCCACAGTAACTAACTTGAATAAAACAATGAGAAGACGCAACTCGTGATGTTCTCCGGAGTAACATTTCGTACATTCTGATCACACATGGACATGCAACTAATTTTAAACGAGTCAAAATTCCACAGAGCGGAAGTCATGGCTTAAGGGATTGAACAGACAGACACCAAAAATGAAAATCACAATTGTGGGACTGCCGACTACCAGGGTAGCCGCAGTGTCAACACAAATGGTTTTTGAACACACAGGGGGGACTGTGACGTTTAATGGCCAAAGCCTCAGCAAACTGGAGTATGCGTTTCCGGTTGCTTCGAAAGATCACCGAGAACGCGTCAGAAACTTTGACTACGTGTCCTGTTTGTATTGTGTGCCTTGCGACAGAAGATGCGGGGTGCCGTCCATCGACATCTATACAGGCTCCTGGCGTTTCTAATTGCTTCTCTAGCCATTTGGGTACATGCTCCTTGATACGGACAGCTAGTTGTCGGTTTGTCCTCCCTTTGTAGCTCATACTGCAGTTACACGAGTATTTATATAAACGGTGAGATGTGACAGACGTACACTGTTTGTTCGTAACCGGGGAGACTGGTAGAGTTCTCGTTCGTTGCATTACACACAGCTTTGCAGCGTTATAAATCCTGGATACAGCAACTGTTAGACGCTTCCTCGTCGTTGTTGACCAGTTGTCCCCTAGAAACAGGAGCTCTACATACACCGCCTTCTTCAGTACCGTCGTCACTTCTACAGTTGGGATGATGGCTTTGCTGTACTTTATAATAAATCCCAGAGGGTTCTCGTTGACCTGTAGAGTGTCTGTCAGTAAGCTTAACTCTAGCTGTAGGTTGTCTTCAGTGCAAATCCTCCGTGCTCTATGGAAAAGCGTTCTGACTAGACTTCTCTTATGCTGCACTGGACAGAAGCGTTCGAAATGCATGTATTGTCCAGTCCAGGTAGGTTTCCTGTACACGAATCTCCCTACTGTGCCATCTTGTCTTCGAGCCGTATCAACCGGTATTAGGTTTCGGGCCCTTGCTGATCACGACAGTTGTCAAAAAGATTGCAGAGCAATAAATGAATATGAATGCACGGCAGAAAGGCAGAGATATAATAAACCGGCAACTATTTAGTTTGAAGAAAGAGGGGTGAATAAGTTTGCGGATACAGGATCGTTACAAAGTGCGACACACTGCTATATCAGAAAGTGCATTCAACCACTGGTGTGGATTTTCGCCAGCCTTCTAACCAGGTAGACGATATCTTCCAACCTTGCTCAATGGAGTGCTCAAAGGTTTCATAGCCCGTGGTCATGTCATCACTTGGCCGCCTTGCGGTTCCTTCCAACCATCAACGGCCATACGGAACAATGCGTGGCGTAGCAGACGGTTAGACGGCGCACGAAGTACATGACCCCCACCAGTGAATATTGTGCGCTTTCACAAGTCCGGTTATCGGTCGCGACTTCGTATACTTCCCAAATACGCCTCGATGGATTAATGCGTTGCTCACACATTTGATACGAACTAACTGACGGGGGCAACGATGATCAGCTACCGGTAGTTTATATGCATCTCCCGCACGAATGGACAAAGCTCCTGATCCACGGAGCAAAGCTGAACACACACACTACGTAAACGCTGTCCGTAATCGACAAATGGACGTCATAGCGACGCCGAAAGTGATGTATATGGGCGAGTGCACTACGCGCTTCCCTCGACCATAATGGCGTGCTCGATTTGATCGATCGGCGTAAACTTTTAAGACCGCTTAAACGGGAGTGTGCCGAACACGTATGCGAACACAATATCGACGTTCTGTCACTGCACCTTAGCTCGGGTGAATTGTCTCACGGTCTCAGCACAAAGTGTTGTCTACTTATATCATTCTTACTCATGTGTATCAGAATAAACAATGGAGGAATGTTTACTGCATCCATAAAACCCCAACGTAGACCTGTTACTCGGCATTATCGTTTAATAATCTCCAAGCAACCTAGACAACAACGAGCGATATCTCGTGCTCTGCGAAAGTGTGCGTCGCAGAAGCGGAGGTATAAAATGAAAGTTTGTATCTCCGAGGGTATGATATTTTCTAATCTAAGACAACGCTGGCGACAAAGGCGCATCTCCCAGAAGCTCGTGAGCCGTTTGAAGTTTGCCTACTCGGGGTAGACGTAAACCATCTCCAAATATTTGACCATAGATACCTGCGTTCGATCGATTGCATCGGATGGCATCAACGGGGAAACAAAGGCTTGTAAACGAACACTTAAGTCATCATCATCATCATAGACAGCAATACATCAGTGGTTAACACTAATGCTTAACTGCCACACAACCATGAAGAAACATCAAACCCTATATAGAAAGATAGAAGGATAAAGAAGGGGACGGGAAGGGACCTAACTATAGAAAATGACTACGTCCCTATTCAAACATTCAGCATCAAGGTGCCTACACCTTGCAAACAACACAACCGAGCTGCAAGTGAGAGTAAGGCGTCATCAGCGAGACAGCTTCCTTACGGCTTTCACTGCCACGCGTCATTAAATGCACTCACTTCACAGACAGCTCGGACAAACAACGACAACATTCACGCCACTGAGCTCGATTAGCCGCCATCTCACCTAGTGTCTCCAACCACCGACTCTGTGAGTCGCGAGGACCCCAGCCCGGGAGACGAACACGACCCACGGTGGCCAACCCCTTCGTGAACGACTTCATTTCCCTACGCCAGGTCATTGTCTGTCCACCTCGCACCTTACACCAGTCGATCGCAGTGTCAGCGAATAGTGCTCGGTGTGGAAGACGACTAACTGGCATTCTTAATACATGACCTAACCATCTAAGCCTGTGTAAACGTAGAGATTGGACAAGAGAACTCGTCTGACAATCACTACCAAACACCCGCTTCCTAACCTCCTCGTTACTTACGCGCTGATGCCACCCGATACGAGCGATTGAACGCAGACATCGGTGGTCAAATACTTGAAGACGGTTCACGTCTTCTACCCTGAGCGGCCAGGTCTCGCTGCCGTAAAGTAATACGGCCCTCACCGTTGTCTTATATACACGACCTTTAAGCTTCAGAGAAATACACTTAAGTGTGAACATCGAGATATTTCACCGACTCGGATATTGCGTGTGCATCGACTTAGCTGGCTACGCCCTGTATTAAGGATGCCCTCTAATTGCCTGCCTCAGCGAACACCTTCTGCTGCGATCCACTGGGGCAATATGAGATTTGGGCAGATGGTGAACTGGCGTAGAGAAAATGAAGTCGTTCGCAAAGAGGCTGGCCGCTGTAGGTCGGGTTCGTCCTCCGAGCTAAGGCCTTCGAGACTCACAGAGTCGGTGGCTGGAGACGTTAGGTGAGATGACGGTTAATCGGGCTTGACGGCGTGAATTTTGTGGTTGTTTGGCCAAGTCGTCTGTAAAATACGTGTAATTGATTATGTGAGAATAATGGAGGCTCCTACCAATGACTTCTTACTTTTACTTATAGCCCAGCCGTTTGTTCACAATGTGCAGACAACTCGATGATGAATGCAGGATAAGAGATAGTTCATTTTTTAAAACACAGGTCCCTTCCCTTTTTCCTCAGCTGAGGCTTGCTCTTCTCTGCATTGCCGATGAATGAATGGCATGAACATGTTGACAGCACATGGTGGCGGCTAATCAGCCCACGGATCACTTCCTTTCTCACAGTTGCCAGCTACTGTTTGCTTTTCCTCACCAGACTATGTAGCAGTTGTACAACAGTGTGAACCACTGACGAACTGTTGTCCATAAGGACGATGAGCTAGTCATTGTGCTTTTTATTTTCGCTACGAACGTAAACAAGGTGTGATGAAATTCTCAAGCTATCCGCTGCCAACACGGATCATCTTACGCCATCACTGCCTATGCGGTAGTTGCCATATGTGGCCAAAACTCCAAATGTGGCGATTGTAAAAAAAACGAGTATTCGTGAGTTATTAACAAGGATCGGCCAGGTTTCGCAGTCGTGGTTCAACATCGTGAGTAGAAACGAACGCCCGCTCTTTGGTGACAGACGCATGTCACATCGACGTCAGAGATGTCTCAGGAAGTTTAAAGACAACCATGTCTTATTGACAAGCAAGATCTCCTCTCAAACATTGTCATCAGTTGTGATACAACATCCAAGTTGAACAAAAACCTTCGAGTAAACCTGGACTGATATCACTGAGGGAGAGTCAGGTAAAGGCCACTGCTAGTCTTGGAACGTCCCTTTGCATCTCGACTGTGCGAAGCACATGCCATATTGTGATACATCATCCTGCGGTCTGCGACGGTACCATTAACTGATATGGTAACATCGATAGTCTACGACTGTTTTCTGGTGTAAATTTTACACCACAACTGGTCAGACCGGTCGGGAAGTTGTATCAGACTGTTGTACGCGATAATGAGAAAAAATGGGAGTGGAACAAGCTAGTCACACCCCGCCGAGGACCGTGAAGGATGGTAGCAGTCTACCATAAGCCTGAACTTCACACAACTTCAAACTCTATGTCAAGGTGCGAGGAGGACAAAGGATAACTTAGCATTCAGATGTTCTGAATATTTTGCCCCCATCCCTTCCCTTTCTTCTGGTTCCTAGCTGGAGCGTGTAACTCCCCTCTATGGTTGTAGGGCAGTTAAGCATTGCTGTGAGACACTGACATACTGTTATCCATTGTGATGATGATTGAGAAGTGACGTCGATTACCAGTTGATTAAGCACCGTAGTTCGGGTTCGGTTCGTCAGCTAGGGTCCTCGAAACCCAAAACACAGGTATTCGATGACGGCGTAGCGTCCTATCACCGCTTGTCTGAGTTATTCAGGGAGTACAGAGAAATAAGCAGGAAACGTGAAAATCACAGGGGAATTTACAATGTGGCCGATAAACGATGGGAAGATGGTTTACGAATCTCCTGGTTGTGTTGAATAAAGTTGGCAGGCGTAATGATCGCTTAGGTCGTCGATTAAAAACTCAATCTGGCGTGGCAACGCATCTGGACCACTGACATTCCGGCATCCACACCACATAACACCAAACGCAAGCTAACCAAGAATTTAGGAAAAGACCGCGCGATCTCATTTTGAGTATCGTGTTCAAGTTGGAGGTCTTTATCTCACTAGGGATTCAAACGTAACGGAACGAGTATAAAGTCAATTCACAATTCGTGAGATTTAGGGGGACGTATCCCCAGTGGGTTGAGTACGTAATTGCTATCAAAACCCTCAACAGATTAGATCTGACTGATACCAACGGACGACTAATTGCCGGTAATAAACTCTCCATTTTGGATCAGGTACTAGGGGTCACAAAATTTCATTCCAGTAGAAATACTCGGGCCCACTTTACCTAGATTTGAACACCTGGAATAAGCTGCGGCGGAAGTAGTTTCAGTAAAATAACTTAATGTAAGCGCGGACTCGATAGGTGTAAGCTAACGGTGTTCCTGGGATAGTACAGGAACTGGTGTTCCGTCGAATACACTACGTATACTTCTAATCAGTTCTTAATATTTTACGCCCCATATCCATCCTTCCTCTAGGATAATCCGCGTCACTGTTGACGTGAGCGGCCACCCGAGCAACAGTACCTTTCGGTCACGTTCAAGGCTGCTATGATGATGAGATAGACAGCAGTGGAAACGGCAGCGAACACGTGTACTAGCCGACAGGCAAGTTAGTCGATTACTTCTGTTATATCGTAAGACCAATTTCGTTTGTAGCGGAGTGAAACACAGTTCTCTTTAATAGTTCTGATAGCGAGATCCTTGGGGCTCAAGGGTGAACGGAATTTGACACTCTCAGATAATCACCGCAAGTTCTGTGACCTGATCCGGCCAATGTGGGCGGAAGTTTGATTTGTAAGTT
Source organism: Paragonimus westermani (assembly GCA_008508345.1). NCBI lineage: Eukaryota > Metazoa > Platyhelminthes > Trematoda > Plagiorchiida > Troglotrematidae > Paragonimus > Paragonimus westermani. Next base: position 136,771 of record QNGE01000620.1, read on the forward strand.
TCAAGCTACTTTTTTCATGATGCTCCATTGCCGTTATACGTTGTACGCGACGACGGCACACGAAATTATATAAGCTTCCATTAATTGCAATCGGCTTTCCCGACTTCCCATTATATTCGAAGCATTCATTTTTGCAGTTGGATAAATACACTTCGCACGGCCAAAAACCCCATCTGCAAACCAGACAGCTCACTGTTCATTGAAAACTCAAGATATCGCTAGGCTCCCAGGAGTAGACAGAGGACCCGACACGACATTCTTCGATTTAGGCATCGTTCAAAGCCGATCTGTTTGTTTTTAGAGTCGAATCTGTCCACAGCCAACAGCCACCTTTCCTTGAACTCTCTGGCACCATAAATAACCTGAGCTACAACGTCCTCCAAGATGAGTAATTTGCCGTTCACAAACAAAACTTCCACTTAATGCAAGCCCAAAAACATTTATCCACTCATAAGTGTTAAAAGTCTGATCAGACGGCATAGTGGCAGAAAACCCCGTTTACCACAACGGTAGAGTGGAATGTTTTGCAAAAAAATCCAGCAAAATGAGATAAATGTAAAATACGGCTAGATAAAACCAGGAGTATTGTGAGAGCGGGCATGCCGTTGAATGTGACAAAATGTATTCCTGAAGAGACGTTCAAATCGACCAGAACAAAGCTGTAAGGTAGTGTGCCCACAGTCGTTCATCACCGTACATGCTTGCGTAAGCGCGAATAGGCTACGGTGAATTCTGAGGCATCATTGCAAAGCGCAAACCAAAACGTTTCGATTACCATGGTAAGCTCGATTCCGATAGAACCATTTCAAAGTAGCTTGCTAATACTGTCCAAAAGACTCACCAAGACAGTTCGCAGCCGACAGCGACGTACTCTTCATTTACTAACACATCCTTAGAAAGTGCAATAACTGAACCTCTAGCAGAACTCCGTCGCAAATGGTTCAATTTTCAAGAATCATTCAACCAGATGCAAAGCAGGTTAGCCCCTACACTATACACTCGTGACAGAAAGCCAGACATTTTTGAAACACTTAGAAAATGTCGAATGGATCGTTAGTAGTTGCACAGTTAACACATCTGGTAGTGTGTCGTTTATCATTGTACCCATGCATACCCGCTTTCATAAAACCCATTGCAGCACAACGCACGCATCCCTGAGGCTTCAACAAAAACCGACTTCGTTTTACTGCACAGTAACGACTTTTGAATCCATCACCTAAATATTTCAACGTTATTCCACTTGTTCTGTACTTGCTTAGATTTTCCAGAGGCAAACGGTGCACTGCATCGTAGAATTTACGTATCACCCAGGGGACAGAAGATTAGCTAGCCAATACAAGCACTTTTGAAACTTTGTCTCTCTGTAATACAAGTGGAACCTAATTTACCACCTATTAGATCGAGCGCAGAATATCCACACGTCAGATATATTACAGGTCGAAATTCAGCAAGTATGAGGCATGTACAGCTAGTGTGGATGTTTTAAAGAATCTCCGATAGGGAAATACAGCAAGGAACGAAGTGTGGAATCGCTCAAACGGTGGATGAAACAGCATACAGAAGCAAAGTCAGTAGCGTAATGAGTGACCGCCGAATTACAAACGCAGCGGAGTGTCTAACATGGGGTACTGGTCAATTACCTTTTAATATCCGATCGGTACTGGTGTCGCAACTCGAAGATAGCAAGCATATGATTGCTCCACAATTTGTTGTTCGTTTGCTTGCCTATTATTACCATGCAGGTCACTGATGTAACCACAAAGCGGTTATCCGGAAGGATGCACGAAAAATTCCAGAGACAGCTTTCCAACGGTTTGAGGAAACCCATTTCTAGCACGACCACATTCTTCTTGAGTGATATCGGTTGAGTAAGGCAACTCAGGGCCATCCATAGTTTAGTACGGAATACAAATGTTATAAACGGCAGAGGCCGGCGTCACTCACCTACACTACCCATGTCTATGTGCGTGGAAGCAAACCCCCCACCTTAAGGTCATTTATCCCAAAGCCACTTAAAGACTAAACAAACGCAAACCAGCTAATATAAAGGGACGCTTCTTATGTTATTCAAGGTCAACATTTCTGAGCATTCACTAACACTCCCACCCTCCTATTGAAGACTGTCAATCATGAAAATCCACCAACGGCGAAATGGGCAAGGTGGTCAAATTCAACGGTTGTCTTTAAGAAAAATAGACTATCAATAAACAGATGGGGCTCAAACTATAACAACTCGATGTTACAGGTGGCTGGTCGGCCACAGATAATCAGTCTCCAGTCACACGGAATACTGACTCGAAGGCGAGGAAAAGTGCAAAACAAACCATATGTTAATAAGCATACAAAGCATGAGGGTCAAAGCAATGAATCAAAGGACCCTCTGACTACGAAAGTCCAGTATGGGGAAAGAGGGATAGTGACCAAAAAAACTGCACAAGAAAAAAAGCAAGTTCACCACAATGTGCAGGATTGACCGACCTACCGTCGGGAAAATAGATTCACTCAAACTTCTTGCGGATTTCCTCTTCTTCGATTTCGTCCAGATCGTTGGCTTCCACCGCATGTTTAATTCCAATCAACTTTTTCTGAATAGCGTCTTTTGATGCAGCATAAATTAATTTCTTTCGTATATTCAAAACTGAAGGAGTCCTAAACAAATGCCATTTGGATTTCCTGTTTGCATACCATGAGACAAATATCAACGTAGGCATTTTCATCGGACATTCATAATCAAAAACGGCATAGCGTCCCTCTCCTTCATCCATTGCATCCAGCAGGTCCTGTTTAAAGTCATCGTATGTTGCACCTGGCGTAAACCTCTATATGGCTGACTCACTTCGATCCGCTTTCCTAAGAATCTGTATCTCCTCATTGTTGTATATATGAAACAGAATATATCTGTATGTTTTGCGCAACTTCAAGTCATTGAACGCATCAATGCAAGCTTGATTACACTTAACACCGGAAGCCTTGAAAATAAATTATAGACATTGTCAAACATATCACAGAAAAGCGATGCATGCGGTGTTGAAAGGACAGAGTAGCACATACCATAACGAAAACAAAACCCGCCTTTCAAAGGTGACAAAAATGAAATATAACCAACTTGACTTGATAAAACAAAAAATGTTCGTAATGATTGTTCGAATCAACGGTTTTTGCGTGAGTTTAATACGTCGTTAAGAGAGAGGATCATGTAGATTTAATTTCAAAGGACCTGCAAAAATGTTTTCCGATGCAGCCGTCCGCTCGCAAGCGTGACATTCATCTTAATTGGGTTTAATTAAGGTTCAAGAACAAAACAGTTTTAGTCGGGAGTTGCCCTACTCGCTTCGGCAATGAACCGCCGATTGTGCGATGTGCTTTTGTAAGACAGGTAAGTTCTCCTTATCACTATGTACTCATCAGGGTTACCGAAAAATCTGTCGATTGAGACTTGAATATCATCACTTTCAGTTTTTCCCCGCCTCTTACGTAGCACTTTCGATTTTTCTTTTCACATCTGTACTTTTCACTTGTTTGGGATCTAATAGCAAAGTTGTTCTTCGATCGTAAGTTGGGTTGCTCCTCGTTCTCCTTATCTTCGTGAACGGCTGGAAGCTAAATTTAGCTTGGTTTTCCGACATGTTCAATCAGGAGATAGTTATTCTGCCGTTCCTCTTGCTGTTAGGCAAAACCTCCTGTGTCTAGACTATCATCGGAAAACAACCATTTCATGATTTATACTGATATCCTCAAAAAGTCGTAAGGAAAGGGTGATGTTTCACAGCATATGCTTCCAGACATTTAGATTAACAAAGCAAGCGAAGTGTCCATGAACTGAAGATAGTTGAAGGTACTCGGAGTTGATCACAGACCATTTAGTTGAACCTTGTTTTAAGGAGGCATCATACTTGAATTTTTTCGTGTTAAAGCTCGCCGGTGTTGCGTATTACTGCCACGTCCAGGACTGGTTATATTTCCAGACTTTCATAAGGCAGCCTTTGTGACCATTTTGTCATTGGCTTTGCATTAGACACAGTCGTGTTTACATGTTTGAAAGCCCAATCACTCTGTTTGTGAGTAATACTCAGATCGCCCGACCGCTTTGAAAGGAGATGGTAACTGCACTTTTGATTCCAGTCGATGATCCCGTGAATAGAACCTCCCCCAAGTTGAAACCGTAGGGCTCGCCAGCTTGCTGGGCGACACTTTAATCGCTGCTGAGTAGTAAGAATTTAAAACAGTATGAAGTGAACATCAGTCAACTGATCGCAGCCGACACAATTTCAACAATATTAGGTCAGCAGTTTTCGACTAAAAAGTGTTGTTCACTTTGGAGCTCGTCGCGTCAATTCCCTAAGGTCCCTGTTCGGATACCCTGCAGAGTTCCAGGTTAACATGCACTCGTCGGGAGATGTGACGTCGTCTACATTGCATGTAGAAGTGGCGTCACAGTGCAGTGCTCATTAATGAGGCGTGATAAACACACCGGTTATTCTTTTCAATCGTGATCCAAATGAATGACTGATGTCACCGTACGTCAGGTGTCAAAATCGGCTGGGCGAAAAAATGTAGCAAAAACTATGTGCACCAGGCGTCATAGTGGCCTGTGAGTCCCACTGGCCTACTCAACTACCGACCAGTTTTATTCCGGCTGTTTTGCATTGCCGATGCTGAGTAGCTGTGACCGTCACCGAGGTTGTGATATCATCATGCAGAGTAGTCATCTGAGGGGCTGATGCCCTTCGTTCATCAGTTCTTTTATCCGGTCCTTCGGTAAACACTGGTTTTGATGTGTCACTGGATATCATATGATAGTTATCATTGCGTTGCAACACGGTAGTTTCATTTCACCGTTTGAGTAAACAGACTGGACCTGTATGCAGCGGCCGCATAATCTGCCAGGGGGGAACGGCATTGATCAAAACATGCAGAGGGCGGCACACGCGATACCGACTATGGTCAGGTTTCTCATATGCTGAATTTGATCTACACGGCACTTCCGAAGACATTCCAGTGCAGCGGGCGTTCATCCGACGGTAACTGACAGTGGTTTCCACTAACAATACGCTAACCTAATTGGCGCACCACACTGTTTGCTGGTCGGCTGTACGAAGCACCTTTGTGTTACTGAGACGCCCACCAACATGGCCGCATTCCTTCATGTGTATCAAACCTAGTGATAAAGCGCTACGCCCCACATACTGGATAGCCTCACCCTGTTATCAGATAGCATACACCGTTATCACCCATCGCAGGTGCAGAGCTTCTTCACGTCGCCACGACAGTACCGTGGCTTAACACCAGACAATTCGTAAATAGCGCGTGTTGTGTTTGAGCACACGCATTAGATTTGCTTCGTTCACCCACCTGAAATCCCTGAGGATTAATTTCCGTAGATTAGGCCTGGAACATCAGTAGAGTGACGCTTTTATGGGGATTACTGCGTAACTTACAAAGCCACTATTTAGAGCGCACTTCTTCGTTCGCATGTTCGGGATATTACAACTAGTCAGTAAGCCATCCGGTTGTTGTCAAAAATCACTCTGCCTCGTGCTCATTACAAGCTTCCAGCAAATAATGAAACTGGCGCGGGGAGGGTCACCGTTGGTCACAATCTCATTTGTCCGGCTCACTTAGAGCATTGTTGGATTTGAAAAAAGTTGCTCGAAAGTTTAAGCGTTTCACTAACGATACCGCTGGAGATTTGAGCTTCATACACTCCTGCATCATTGGACTCTTGGTGATGAGCACCTCCAAAGAAGAATAAAGGAAACTGTGTAGTTTGTCGGTATGATGCTTCAAGGTCGAAACAAAAGATGACCATTTATTCGCCAAAACAGATTTTCCACTTTTTTTGTGAGATATTAGAATGTCCCTCCCAGGACAAAAATGTATGCTTTATCCGTTGTAATAGTTGTGTTACATTGGGGAAAATGGGTTATGTCTGGAAATCGTTTATGTCCTCACTTTTGTTGGGGAACGAATTTTGCTTTTTTTGCAACCACATCATGTTGGCTTTTGTAATCGATGCCGTCTTGTGAAAATGCTTCCATCGGAAATTTCCTAGTGGGATGCATATTTCCATCTTCCCTTGACGTTCAATTTCGCGTGATTTGGGGGTTGACTTAACCAATGAACGAATCCAAATGTGGGGTATGTGTTCAGTTGACAACCTGTGAACAACGCTGATGAGACCCATACGTGAGAAGTCAGGATGAACCTGCGCTTAAACCGTTTAAGATGCATTATACTTGTAGTTTTCAGCCCTACTCAAGGATATCTCGGCGAGACTGCCGATAACTGACATTCGTAACACCTAGTGCGATTTGCTGAGAGTTACGCCTTTAGGATTTAGACATTTCTGGGATTATCAAGAATGAAGCGAAGAAATGGAAACCATACTGATAACCATCAGTGAAGTCTGTAGCTGACGAAAACTTGAGCCAGCAGCTACCAGAATAAGTATCCATGGTACGGAGATTGAACTGTTGTGGATGAAATTGTACTAGTGAGCGTCGACGTTATCACAGAAGAAACAACGAAGATAAAGCAGGTCAGACGGACGAGCATTCAGCTGCCTAAAATGACAGTTACATTCAAACATCAGTTAAATAGTACACAAGCTTTTCCTTTCAGAATGAGACATGTCACTCATGCTTACACTGTCTCGTATTGATAGTAGATTGATACAACCACATGACAACGTCATGCACAATAATTTTAAAAACGATAGTTCACCCGCCGGTTTCCACCTGATATCCTGAAACGGAAACAGATTCAACATGTAATTCAGATGAATGACTAACCCACAAATATTGTGGCACAGCCCTGATTGGCATTCACTTCAATGTTCAGTGTAAAATGCGGCACAAACGCAAAGTGACCGGGAATTATAAATGTATGTATATCATCCAAACTCCGCAAAATTGAACGCCAATGGAAGATGGAAATATACATCCCACTAGGAAATTTCCGACGGAAGCATTTTCACAAGACGGCATCGATCACGAAAGCCAACATGATGTGGTTGCGGAAAAAAGGAAAATTCTTTCCCCAACAAAAGTGAGGACATTGTAGTGAGATCACCTTCGACGTCCCCAAAATTCTAAACTCCCGGCGACGTGAGATTTGCCTTGTCAGTACCACCGCGCCTGTCACATTACCTTTAGATACATAAACTTACTACAAACCACTAGCATCAAAGTTGGTGGGCCGGCATATGTATCGCAGTTATGCTCGTAGCTGTGTAATGAATTCGCACTATCTCTAATCCTGTAGGTTACCTTCACTAGGATAACAATGTTGAGCTATTACCGTTAGGAACGCCGCTTAACCAGTCTAACGCTTGTTTGAATTGTGAAGGTCGACTGGAATTTTCCGTCGACGCACTCTTCCATTTTGGCGGCTGCTGTGCGGTTGTGCTCAGGGTGCTCTCACTTCCAGCTCCCTAGCACCCCTCAACTGTTACGTTGAAGTCTGTTGTGAACGGTGAGTAAATCAATAAATAAAGCTTGTTTGCAGATTCATCGTTTTCTCCCTGCGACTTCCGATTCACGGTAGCATAAGGTTGGGGAAACTCTGGGCGTACAAATTTAGGATCCAGCACTACAACATAAACGATTTCCAGGCATGACCCATTTTCTCCAATGTAATACAAATATTACAATCTATAAAACATACATTTTCGTCCTGAGAGGGACATTCTAATATTTCACGAAAAATGTGAAAAATCTGTTTCGGCAAGTAAATGGTCGTTTTTGTTTCAACCTTGGAACATCGCACGAATAAGCTACACCATTACCAGGTGACGGATCTATTCGAGAGTGCACTTCGAAATGTTTGCAGCATGTAAAATTAGTGTTACTGAGGGCACACTGTCGTTGGCCAGAGTGTGGTCAATGTTCCTTTGTTGACAATTGAATTTTAAGCCACCGGCGAGTTATCACCTCGTGCAACGCTTGCTACCACTTGTCGTTCCAGCGGCATTGTACGGTATTACCCACAACTTGTTTTTCAGTGCGGTAGTGTCACTACCAGATGCCCAGTAGTTTATCTATCTGAGCTCAGCCACGCAATGTCTGTTGATAGGTTGGATGTAGACTAGTCGCATCCGTGATGCAGCGGATGTCTAAAAATTCCGAGCCCACTGAGCAACCGATTTGGATCCAAAAATGAAGACGGTCATGAGGGTAAGTTTCTCATTAATAAGGTGCCAAGGTGAAAGAAAGTTAGTATAAACTAAATGGAAGGATGATACCGACAAACTTCGATATTGGGTCTATTAAGCCTACAATTCCCGAGATTGATGGTTCATATGAATACGACCAAATTCAACCGCTCCGTAATGGCGTGGCGGTCAAGTACAAGAGGAAACCGGGGTACACATAAACAAATGCCCGGAATTGGGGAGCAGGAATGTGAAAACCATATGGGAACGAATTGCCACGAGTGAACGATATCAAGGTTTAATGGTACATTAAAACTGACGTTCGTGGGAGAAATGATCTGCCGTGTGTGTGATTCGAATGGTTGTGCCAGTCCTTGAAGGAAAGCTCGCAATCTCCACCAAGTAGATTTCGAATGTCAGAAGTAGAAGGAACAACTAGGTTGGACTGGATAAAGATAGGGAGCATGGTCACCTGCTCCCTATTAAACACAACAGTGGTCAAAAACTCAACACAGGCAGCTACTTTAATAAGTAGGTTGACAGAACACTTCAACTACATACTGCACGTTGGTACCAAAAACAACGGCTAGCTGTTAGCTGCGATTGTCAAATCTTTGGACTGTACTAAAAATACATCTGGTGCACTAAAAATCTGCCATTCCGACACCGGATTTGCGGTCAGCTTCACTGTGGAAGTGTCTAACAGACATGTTCGTGCAGCATTTCAATGTTTCTTGATAGGATGTAAAGCCCAATTTGTATTGAAAGGAGGTTTGACATCGGTAGAAGATGAACGCAACGCGTTCTGTCGTGCTTCTGTGAATGTCTACACTGTGAATGTCATACACTCTCGAAGGTTGCCAGCATGTGTGTTGTAACTTGTCTACGGGCACGTGAACAGACAAAGGAATAACGGTCAATGGATCGGCACTGACGACAGTCAGTGGTAACGAACAACGGACCATGGAATATGCACGACTAGTTCTAAACTTTCCGGCCAACTCAACCAACCGAGGCCAATGCATGAACACAGTGAAAAAATCGGCTTCCGAACAGAGTTCCTTCATGTCACTCAATCCGAAGATAACACGGTCACAAACCCGTTCATATTTGAAGAGTTTGTGACCAATGGAAAGACCAACTCAAAGGCTGGCCAAATGATGAGCCCAACAGCACAGTGATGCGCGTAAGCGGGATGTAGGCAGGTGAGCGTTTAGGAGCGTAGGTGGAGTGCTAAAGATTTGGCACGACGGTTGAAGGATGAAGTGGCGCATGATCGTTCAGGCTGTGAAGGTGACCCGCCAGTGTTCTCTGCTAGTCTTTATCGCAACATTTTCAGGGAACTGGTGACTTCCCTGACGGTGTGATATTTATTGACCGATAGCGGACCCATTTACAACCAGCTTTCATGACAACAAACCAATTTTTGAACCGTATCAACCATGATTCTCTACGAAGGAGGGTTATCTATTGTAGACAACATGACGCTAATATCACACGCCACCACGCGCTCATTACAATCACTACAGTTTGATTTCTTGATTCGAGATCTATTCAGACGGCCTGGGTAGAAGCTAACATTTATCTGGTCTCCAACGAAAGATTCAACAATCTGACCACTTGCTTATTTATTGAGACCCAGTTTTCCGGGCTTACCAACAAGCCGTGTTGGGCGAATTTAATCTGGACAGAATGTGCCACCATACAGTCTTGAGGGTGGCCGCGAATTAGTTGAACATGGTCAGGTACAACTGTGACAATGAGACAGGAAGTGTTTCTTAAGTACTTCAAAATGGTAATAGAGTCTGCTCGCAGCCTTGTTTTGTCAACGGTTAACTTCAACCTACTTATAAAAGACCGCATACGTTTGGCAATCAACACAATAACTGTAAACGCTAGCCCAGGAACAGATAGGAATTTTACGGGCACAACCTGAGTATTTCACAGAAGATGGTGCTCTCTACCGAGATTGCTAGAAGATGGTCGACCGCCCCGTACCTGTCCTCAGCAGCTCCAGAACATACGATTTTGGGAGCGCCTGTGGGCACTCATGAACACGAAAGCTACGTGATACGGTAACAAATACTGTCGTACGAACCCCCTTGCACTCCCCACAGTGCGCTTCTTTCAGTGTTGCCTCCCAGGAGGTACCCGAACGACGTAGACACTGGAGCAATTTCTGGTAACGTAGATAAACGGAACCAATAGACTCTAAAGGGTTAGTACCTTAAACAATACAGGTCAGCAGGCCACCCTCCGAGTAAATGGCTTGTCTGGTGAAGACGCGAACATGAAAGTTTCTGGGTGTTTGCTGCCGGGCTCCAGAGGCTTTCTTGTGGCTCTGGTAATTTGGGATCACTGTCTTTAACACGGATTGTTTCTGCTCCATCGAATATCTACCACTGAATGTGCCATGGTGAAATCATAGGTTTGTGCCTCGTCCATCGGATTTCAGGCAGGCTTCCACTATCAGATCTCCTTGGCAGTCCAGTTTCATAGTTATCACCGTTCAGCGCGAAGAAGAACTTATCAATGAGCCCTGCCAGCTAAACAGCGAACAATTCGGTTATCCTATCGGATGGTCCGTGCTCGACGTAATTGACGTCGAACGTCCGCCGGGCCAACCGCCGCAGCTCAACGACTTCCATACAATAAGCCTGGAATTTGCTGTTTATCGACAGGAACATAAGCAGACCAAAGCAGACCAAAGACGGATCTCACAGAGTGTGGCTACCTCCTACTCCCTGCCAGCTGATTTGATATCGAGTGATTTATTATCAAGTGTCTCTGGCTCACGATAATCTACTGAGAAGCCAAAGTTGTTTTTCCCTGACAACCTAAATAACAGACAGGCTAAGTGGGTCCAGCGGCAAATGTCATTCTTGGGTATGGTTCCCGCTCGTTCCGCTGGAAAGCTGGTTACACTGGAAGCTTTGTTGACCTTGATCCTACTTCCATCGTCTGAGTTCCCAATCTACGAACCCACATCTGGGCACTTAACGATGTCTGTCTTACTGGACATACGAATGCTGGGCGTTCGTATACTCGCGGTAATTTCAGAGATTTCAGTGAAGGATACAGGGGTTTGAGACAAGGACCGGAGGTTTCCGGATTCATTTGGTTTTCCCAGCTTAGTTTCAGCGGGCGTCTGGTGATCTAAAGGCAGTAAGTGAAAACAGGGTGTAGCGCCGTTGTTGGGGCTTATGGGGACCATCAAGAAGGGAGAAGTGTTACTCGCATAATAAAATTTCAGATAAATTAGAACCAAGCGAAGCTTCAAATCGATTTCTAGAAACGCTGCTGACAATCTCAGAAGGAAGGCTGCACCATTGGTTAATAACCCTGTAAGAAAAACCTCTGCCCGAGATAGGTCCCAAGGCAAAACTTGAGGAGCATCCTGTTATGTCCTCAGCGGCCGTCGTCACTGGCTACAGTGAAAAACTGTTCTACGCGACCCACCCTGAAGAAGAAATGTGTGAGTATTAAATCACCGCGGAGTCTTCGAAATTCAAGTGGGTGCAGGTCAGGTAGTTCAATGCGAGACTCGTATGTGGTATTGCTCAAACCCGTCACTAGCTTCGTAGCCGCACGCCGGACGATCCCAACAGTTAACGTTTTTCTTCAGGCCGGTGAACACGACCTGATTTGCATACTCGAGGAGCGGTCTTATATAAACCCCTTGATGCGCTTGAAACATATTTTTGTGTGTGAGAGAGAAAGTGCGCTTGGTCATCCCAAGAACGGCAAATCCCCTCTTGACGCCATCTCATGGTGATGCACGAAGTGCAAGTTAGACAACAACCAAGTACTCAGCTCTTTCTTCAGATCGATTTTCATATCTACTGTACTGGACGCATCGTGGATCATCAAGACATTGCGAGAATCTCCACCGAGTGGCATGTGAACACATTTTTCGTCATTTAGTGGGAAACCCCAATCGTCCGATCAGAGTTTGATCACATCAACCTCGGTTTCTAGTGCACTGGAATCAGTGACATCCCAGATTTTCAGGTCCTTGGCGTATAAAGGGACGTTACCGAAAATATTGTTTGGAAGGTCATTGGTATGAGTGAGGAATAATAAAGGACCTGGAATTGACCGTTGAGTAGCTCCCGCCAAATGATAGACGGTGACGAAAGTTCTGCTCCGGTCTTAACTATAAAAGTTGTCAAAAAGTTATCAAGAAAAGATGAAATCCAGCGAAGAACCTCTCCTCGAATAAAATAGGCTTCCAGTTTGTGTTTTTGTTACGACCCTCTGAGAGAGGGAGGCAAGAACGGACAGGAAGCCCGCGAGCAGTACCTCGATCACGAATGAAATGCAACGATATCGCAAACGATACGAACAATCAGAACGCAAGTACTCGGACCCAACCCTTGCAACTTAGAACCCCCAACAAGAAAGGAAAAAGACGGCCTTCAAACGAGCTTTATCTGCTGCTCAGCCCGAAGGCAAAACAGTGGCTCAAAACGGCTGTATTTATAGGTTTTCTGTGGCCTTGGAACCAGGACACTGAACTGACCGATCAGAAGCAAGCGCGCGAAATCGAATCATCAAGAATAATGGCGGATATTCGAGTTCTCAAAATAGAAGTATCTATTTACCTTGGGAAATATAGCGAGTTTTTCGGGAAAAAGGGCTTTTCTCAACAGTTTTAGAGGGCCATGTGGGACACGCTCAAAAGCCTTGGCGAAGTCAAAGATGGCATCTGAGATAAGGTCATTGTCTTTGACCTCCGTCAGTCTATCCACGAACATAAACTTGTTCGTTATGCATGACTGATTTGGAAGGATGCCATGAAAAGATGCCATGAAAAGATTATTTGTTAAGTATCCATTGAGGTTGGCACGCTTTGATACGCGCTCCGTTTTCTTGCACGGAATGTTAGTAAAGCTGACTGGCCGATAGCTAGCCAGACAGTGCCGGTCGCCAACTATAAATAGGGGTGTGACCGTCACCTCATTCCATAAGCTAGGAAGAATACCCGTCTGTATTGTGTTCAATTAAACAGCTTATAAAAAGGTTCTGCCAGACTGGCGGCTGCTTTCTTGAGTATTCTGGGAAGGATCATGTCAGGACCCATTGCACTGTATGAATTAGTCTTGGATAGACGTTCTTCGAAATCCAATGCAGAAAACTCAGCGGTAACGAGTTGTTGCCAGAAGTTCTGCAGCGGTAGGACAGGATGCCAACTCAGCGGTGAGACGTTATAAATTGCCGAGTAGTACTCCTTGAATAATTTGGCCCAAACTAGGGAGTCGGTTGAAGTCTCTCCGTCGGGCAGTCGTAGAGGAACAGCGGAAGGTTTATTCTATATTCGTCGTCGTATATGCTTAAATAAAAAGTTTTTGTTCTCGCAGACTCTGAGGAGAATCTTTTATGAGTTCGATGTGTCCACGGATTTCCCGCTTACACTTGTTTCTAATAATGTGGAACGTGCTTAGGTCTATTGATTTTGCCGTAAGCTCATACTCCGCAAACGAATGGGGACGGTCTTCGAAAAGACGACGTATTCTGCGCGGAAAGGGTGGCCGTAAAGAGATGCGCGGTTCGCGTGGTACAAAAAAGTCGTCCGTTTCCTGAAACGCGCCTTGAACTGTACGGTAGTTCTGGTCCACGGAGTTAAAGTCAAGAAGAAGTAAAACTATGTAGATTCTTAGGTTTTTTATTCAGCCTGATCAGGGTTTCGAATCTCGGACATTTTTGCTGGTTTCTGTACTCATTAACAGATAAAATCAAAGACTGGCAGAGAGTGGTCACTGTGTCCAAGTTCCGGCCTGATGATCACTCTGTCTGCCAGGTGGCTCTCATTAGCGGTGACTAAGTCGAGCATAGGGAGAATCTGACCAGAACGATGCCGCGTTGGGGCGCTGACTTGCTGTGTTCATGCCCTCCGTCGTATTGGTGTTGATAAGGAGGTCGAGAATAAGCTTTCACATTGCTGTTGAGATAGCGATGTCCAGCTAATCTTGGGTACAACAGAGTCACCCACAGTAGAGAGATGCGTAAAACGTTGTAGTCCTCGAAAGTTGTACAGACTTACCGGAAGGGTGTCGTTGTTAGAGACGTTTAATGGGAGAGAACGAAAAATGAATTCACTAAGAGCGCGTTTTGATCACGCAGCGCTAGTCGAAGCCACAGCGCCTCACATTTATCGGAGGGCCAGAAGCTACCGATAGCCGTGGTTGTCGGAAGATACTGCTGAAAAGAAATCGCATAACCTACCCTCCATTCTCCGTCGGGCGTAGTGAGCTCAGTAATCTGAACATCCCGAGACACTCAATTCACTGTCACCGATATCACCTGTAAGCCAAGTTTCCGTGAAAGCGAACAGGTGTGGGTTGGGTGTCATAAATTTGCTGTCTGGTTTCCGGCACTTTGTGGAATATACACGGACAGTTCGTACAAATGCACTTTTAAGCTATCTCTTCGTTGGATTTCGCGAGAAAATAGATAGAAGAATGCGAGGAAGAGCATGGGAAAGAAAACCTGGAATTGAGGAGGGTTGTGAAGCTGGACTCGGCCTGTTCTTCCGAGTTGTTCTGACATCCGTCCCAGAAGACTGTGGGCCCGACATCACCGCTTTGACGCACTCAGGACACTTGGCCATCATTTTGGGTGTCGCAACTTGCGACTTCTGAGCCCTTGTCAAATTCCGTTTCGTGGGAGGGTGGTTGGGAGTTTTCATTAGCGGAAAATTTGACTTCGCCGTCTTTTGGGTGCGCGGTCTGGAAGACATCAGTGCGCGTCGTTTTATGGAGCTTCTGATAGAAATACTTATTGAGGTGAGTTAAATTAGTGCTTCTTGAGTCATTGGAGGTGGTCTCGGCAGGCTACTTACAGTTCGATATATTGGGAAGAAGGTTTTTCTGCTGAACCGTTCGGTGGGTTTTTGGGTGAGGTTCTCTGAAGGCAGTTTCTGCGCGGTTTCAGTGCTCTTACTGCCTGTGCCTGTGCCTGGGCGTCGGTTGTCGGGACGACCATGCAAACAGTGTATCCGCCATCTACTACAGGCACGGGGGTCCGACAGAATAATTCGAGAGCACAAACTACGACCTTAGTCTTCAGTTGCTGCATTCTTGTCTGCCGTGATTCGTGACTTTGTATTAATCCATTGTATGCACCTCACCCTCTCTTGCCTAGAGCAGTAGAAAGATAAGCATTTTAGATGGGCTTTGGCGGACTTCAGAGCCTCTGTTTTTCCCACCACGGCCTAGGGGCTGAACACGACTGGCAAGGTTAGTAAGAGGCCCACTTGCGAGCACCAGGATTGTAAAGTTCGGGGAGAATTAAGTCGCTAATTTTGATTTAACCAGCACGGTTGGCGATATTGTGGGGAAGTGACCCCGCAAAACAACCCTCCCTTCCCCGAGAGCTTTCTCCTCCATTTTTATTGCGTCACCCCTAAGTGTAGGGTAGGGCAGCCGCCTTCCTGGTGAAGGCAAGCGCTATGTGCCCATTCAAAGAATGTAGCTCCAACTTCATTTCGGACATAGTCCGCTGGATCTCCTCTGTCTTGCTCCCCATGGAAGAACTGGAAGGTGATAAAGAGCTAAGAGTCCCGCATTTGCGGTTGCAGGATTCATGCGTGACTCCACTTTTCGTGGTACGTGCGTGACCAGTCATCCGTAGAGCGGTGCCTTGGCTATCACCAAACCTTCAGCTCATGCAGATATAACTGAGAGACGAGGAGGCTAGCTGTTTGTACTGGTAGAATTGCGTGCCGCTTTCTACACCCATACCGGCCGCAGAAGCTTACTGCCATAGGCAGTGGCTGCTGAGTCCCGGTACTGCTAGGTCTATCACTAATCATTGTTGCTTGGGACGCGCAATATGTAGTAATTCAAAGAAACGAAACGGACACCATTAAGCGAAATAAATCGGATAATATGCAACCCGAATATTTCAATACTTAACGAATTGGTATATCATTGGACAACGAATATGAGTAGTCGTATGTATTTTTTGATGCACAGGGCACCAGCAAGACAGAAATGTAGATGGACTGCGACAGCGAGATACTTTAAACCAAATTTCGAGTTAACTGCGCAATGAGTTGAGCAACACGTAACGATAAACTAGTGATCCCAATTGTTCAAAAACAGAGGGGATCATAATGCCACGGAATGTTGAGAAAATTATCAAAGTGCATAGTTAGACAACCTCAACAGTTTCGATCAACAAGTCGTTTTCGGGGAATAAGTTGCAATTTGCTACTGAACGGGCTAAGGATGAACTTGTAGTGGCCTAATCTATCAAGTGATAAGAAATAACAAAAATATGGTAACACTGAAAGAATATGTAGCGGTACCGGGTGTGCACAAAAGTAAGACGTATCCAAAAACTGAGAATGACTCACCAACACGTCAAAATCCGTGGAACTGGGTAAACCACCACCCGAGGGAAAGAAAGCACCAAGGGGTAGGTCCGGACGACGACAGATAGATAGTTCCACACACAACGTGGGATGACGAACGTTCGGCGTCGATAGGTCATCAAACATGCGGATCTAAAAAAAGGTTTCGCCGCGCGATTATTTCACCGGCCCAATTATCTACGCAAGCGGAGAAGACAGGGACAACGCGTGGTAACTCCAGTTTTTATTTGCCAAGACAACCAAATTAACAAAAAATGAGGACGATGATTTTCAACAAATGTACAGCTGAAGGCAACGGAAGGACATGCACGAGAATATACAAAAGGGCTGTAAAATATAAGCATGAACCGTAGGCACTACAAACTGTTATCACATAATAAGGCATTCATACCCAAAAGAGCTCTTCCGAGCAGTCAACAGGTTCGAAACAATGAGGGCAAGCCAAGCCCCAAAAAGGAGATGGACGCAACGCTCAGGCAAAGTGCAATGACCGTCAACTGTCCAGCCGCACAACTACCAAACGGACGTGATAAAACACAACTGTCTAGGTCAAAATACAATTAACGTTCAGAAACAGGGGAGGTTGAATGCATAGTGAAAAAACACTTGGGGGATGGTGTTGGATCGGATTTTCACAAGATTACACTTCAGAAAACGATACAGACACTTCCACTTCTTCTCAACACTTCCTCTGTCTACTCGTTGTCGGTGACCTTCGAGCTTCGAAGACGGCTCGGACTGGTACGATACAGGTTCCTGTGGAATATTGCTAGAAGACTGTCTGTGAAAGTGAGTTAAATGGCGTGGAATCACTACGTTCCTAGAACGCTAAAACGTCGTGCAGGACAAATAGTTTCATTATTGGACTTCGTAATCACTGACGCGAGTCTGTAAGTAGATTGAGTAACGACTTTATCTCCCTCAGTTACAGGAATCACCTTGTCTGGACCTCCAGTTTCTTGTACGACTTGGTCAGAAGCAGTCGACCCACCCTTTCACCTGGGCCAAATTTGATGGTCTAAAGTACCATCTTAGCACTATTTCCATAATATCAACGTGGTTGGCCTCGGACTTCTAAATGGCTGAAGATGTAATTCACGAAACAGGCAGGTCGTACCTACCCTGCTGGCTCATCAAGTGCTCCTCATCCTTACACTTACCACGTGGTGTTCGGCAACTGCTCGATCTTCGTGCTCGGGAATTCGCCATACGACGGCACACCGGTAAACCCAGAGATATCGAGGCGTTTTTCAGAGTTCCTAATCGACACAGAGCAGAAACCTGCTCTAACGACTCTGCAGCATGACCCAGAGTGCTACAAGTGGCACGAAGTTTGAAAACCCTTCTTTTAACTAATGGGTCGTCAGTGCAAACCTTCCCCAGAGACTTCTCCTCACGTCAAGCAAACAGCTAAATTACCTTTGCACCACACGAGGTCACTGAGATATTTGTTGATTGCTGTGCCTCTGTTCATATTACAGCGGCACTATCTGTATCTAGTCCGTCACCTCAAACATCCCAGCAACCCATCTTATCAACAGAATTCTCGGTGAGGGATGTACAAAATTCACTTCCTTAGCCAAACCCACTCATCCCGATAGGCTTAGACCAAATTCACATGAAAATATTGAAAGAAGCGTTCTTTGTACCCGCGAAACCATTTTATGATATCTTTGAGCCGAACCTGTCTTGGGGTGGCATCCCGACTGATTCAAAGGAGGCTAACGTCCGTGAACCCGTGAATCAGGTGATCGACGCTCACGTGTTAGATGCCGATGGATCAGTCTAATGGGTGATCTGTGCATGATACCACAAAGTCCCACCAAGCGTGAAGTAATGAGGCAACTTTTCGGCAACACAGCATGAGTCTCTACCAATGTGGTTAAGCGTGACTAACCATGCTCCTCCTCGTCCGCGGTCTAACTGAGGCCAAAGACATTACATTCTTAGATTTTGTTAAGACGCTTGGCCGAATGTCTCACGGTCCACTCTTACATAAGCGAGAATCAAACGGCATCCACTGTAAAATTATCCGCCGGACAGACTCATTTCTGATTAATCGAGCTTTTGGGACTAATATGGGCTCCACCATTTCTTCTTCCATACCCATATCAGCGGGTATTCCTCGAGAGTGCGTCCTTGGGTCGTTGACATTGTTGATGAAATGTCAACCACCATCGGAAACTAATATTCAGTACCTTCTTGCTGTGTGCATATGACCCGAAAATTAAGAATTCCAATGGTTCCAGCACTCCATAGATTGACCTCAATGCTGTCAACCAGTGGCCATGACAGTGGTGTCCCCCCGTCGGTGGCGATGAGTACGCCTACATGTCTGTCGGTGACAATCCTGGAGACGTGTTCACTACACCTTTTATTGGAAAAGCTGGGGCGGTGGTCAGCGCGAACCTCAAGGAAGATCTAGGAGCCTGACTGTCCCACAACCTATCCTTCTACTACCATTTGGAAAAAAGCGAAGAAAGCTCCCTAAACCCTCCTTGAGTTCAGTGTCTAAGTTTTATTTGAATACTCTAACTCATCCGTATTTGCCGCCCATAAATGGTTACGAGTGAGCTAAAGAGCGTTTAGTGCTCTGTCACGGAAGCAGTACCCGGCTTTTGAAACTGCGCCTGAGAGTTTCCGCCGAGAATTCTTGAGCTTTTTCTACTAGTGTACCGAAGACTTCGATGCGACCTAATCCTTACATTGTTTCTTTTCCACACAGTCCTCGCGGGGACATTCTTAACTTTTGTTGACGAAAGAGATCAGCAAGGTGACGAGAAGAAGTCGTACAAGTTAACGCCCCGGCTGCTTCCCAGGCAACATTTTTATCTCGCAGGGTGTTGGCCAATGGAATATGCCACAAGGAGTCACTGTTAGTGCCAACTCCAGATTGAATTTTAAGGCGTCGGCAGACGTGTGTTTTCTTAACCAAAGTGATTACTAGGATCGGCTGCGTTGCTTATGTGATATCACAGGTTCTACCGCACTTCAGTGACATCGCGAACCCCAATAGGATGCTACACCAGTTTTTCCATCATTGATTTTCAGGAAAACTGCCTCGACGTTGAGTACATGGGCTGCAATCCTCACGCACATGTATCATTCACCGAACCATCAAAACACCGAGTGGCCACTATATTAGATGGACACAGTATATGCCGCTTGGGTACCAACACGAATCAAAGCGTGGTGACAATAGAAGGAACTGACCCACAATAGTTCGTGGAGTTGAGTTAATTTAAAGTTATACCACACTGAATGAATGTATTCCCAATGGATATGATCAACCTCGCTGCTCAAGGGGACGTGGAGTCCGCAACAGAGGTAATCTCGAAAACGCAAATTCGGAAATATGCTGGAATGGATAGTCCGGCCCGTTGGCCCTTAACACCCCAAAATTCAACGCGCACGCGGTATGGAGTGGAAAAAACACACGGCTGGCGACCTTTGATAGGAAACACAATTTCGATTCACACGGTTCGGAAACCAGGTGTATATGTTAACTTGGTTAAAACGAAAGACACGAAAAGTGGTGGAAATCATGAAACGGAGAATACTGTATAAGTTCTGCACCACCCATTGTTCGTTCAAGAGTTGAAGCCACCATAATATCAACAATCATCGAAAAACTGACCAATACCGGAACAGTACGTCGCACCATCCCAATGAGAGCTGCATGTAACGCAGCTCGCTGTCATTCGTTTGTCGCAATTTGAATTTTTGAATGTGTACGTTGTGTGCATTACCTACTGGCCCTCAGAATGCGCGGGTATTTCGAAATTTGATTCAGATTTGCTTATCGCCATTGCCTCCTCGCATTTATGCCCTATTGGTGCCGTAAGCATCAACAGCTAAATAAAATCATTAACCTGCTGGATATTGAATTTTTGGAAAACTGGCTGTTGATAGTGACTCGTATCAGACCTGGCAGCGCCGTCAATTGGCAGAAATTTTTCTAAGCAGCAGCTCATGCGACCTTTGAGAGTGAAAATATCCGTACAAAACAATGTGCAATACCGCCGGTGTCGAAATTCCCACCTTGGTGTGGACAAACAGAGGGGGCCTGCTTCTTCATCTTCCAGTTTCATCTGCATGAGCAGTAGGTCTAATGACAGCAAAAGAACCATTCAGCCTTGAACGGTCTTGCGCGCATCGCCAGAAGTAGACATACGCAGAGATTCTGTGGCTGCAAATGCAGGGCTATTCTTGGCCTCAAATCTCCTCCCATTTCTTCCATGGGAATTGGAATCGACGAGTTCCGGCAGACGACAGCGGAAATGAAGTTTGGATAGCATCATTTGCCAATTAAGTAGGGCCCCCGTCAGCTGCACATATTTGATAAACCGTCAATAAGTTGAGAGAAAGATCTCTCGAAGCGCTGAGAAAAGCGCCCCTCCCATAAACTTGAAATAGCCTTGACAGCCCTTGCATATTATTCCTTTCCATATGTCACAAAAATCGTGCTTCTAAGCGGGCTGCGCGTGGGGTCTACCAAAAAGTCACCTGGCCTTTTGGTAATCTCGCCTTCGATCCTCACCCCCGAGGTAGTACGCAGAAAAACAGAAAAACACCAGCCCAAAAGGAGGGTATCTTAACCGCTATCTGTATGGCAGGGAGAGGGTTGACTAGTAGACTAAAATTAAGTGAACCAGCAAAAAACAGTAAACTAGTTGTCTCTGGACACTCAGTTCACTGAGCTGAATCCGTTAGAGGGAGTGATTACTGTGGTTTTTCTTAGGCAAAAACGACCGACACCCAAAGTTATGCGGGGACTTCAGTTCTCTGACAAATGTGACACTCTTTAGCATCAACTAATATTGCTCGTCCACGAATAACGCCTGATGGGTGTTATTCATACTCCTCCTCTCGTAAGCTTAGAAGGTTCCTAGGATTAAAACCTTTGCCGATCAGCGTACTCAATACAAATGCAGCATCGGTGTCTTCTCAGGACTGTAAGAGTAGGTTCTCGACTTCCTGCTCGACGCTGATACGAGAGAGGGCCTGGACCCAGCATTTCAGCATTTCTTCCTCGGTCGTTCTGGACAGGTTCACTCTCTGCTGAACCTGGCTATCCTCAATGAAGGCCACCTGGTAGGCAGGATGATGGTCAAGCTGCCACTTGGACAAAGTGACCATTCCTTGCTCCCTTTTTGCCTTATCTGTTACCGGGTGCAACAGCCAGCAAAAAGACCCGTAGTTCAATCTCGATCAGGCTGATTCTATTAGCCTGAGAATATATCTCGGATCCATTCTTCTTTTATATGATTTTGTGGGCTAGAACTATTGTGCGTTTCGAAGCGCGATTCAGAAAACGGACGGCTTATTCGTGCCTCGACAGTTATGCACTTTCTCTTATCGTCCAATTTTTCCACTCATAGTACGTCGCTCACTTGAAGGCCGTTCCCAGTCATTTCTTATGTGTAAGCTTGCGAGAAACGTGAGGGACCTAGTTGGTTTCCACCTCGTCCAAAAGAGAAGTGTACTGGAGATCCGCGAACACACTAAACTAGTACAAGTAAAGATCTTCCAAAAAGCTCAAACGGATGATTACTTCTTACTTAAGCACATACCTTGGGTGGGGAGGAATAAGCTCCTGGCTCTTTCCTTGAGACTGCTCGACGTGTAGATTCCCACAAACCGTCACTTGTGGCCGAGTTTTTGAGGGGTATTATTCAGCAGTTTGCAACTTTGCAGCGCCTTGCAGGCATTTCACGTTGCCCCCAGAGAGTTTACGACAGCCATTTCTGACCCGTGAATTCCCCGTAGTAGATGTCGCAGACCTTTTATAAAAGGTCACTACATGCAGTGCGATGGGTTCTAACAAACCCATCCCAGGGTTCTTAAAGGGGCAGCTGCTAGCCTGAGAGATCCCACTGCTTAAACAAACACTCTAGACCGGCATTCTTCCTGGTGCATGAGAAAAAACACGGACACGCTTATTCTCCGTGGCAGCTTATCGGATAATTACCGTCAATACCCTCGCATACGAGATAGTGAAGCTCTTATTATGGCGCGCACTCCTCAGGCAATTTTTATTGAACCACCTATTTTTCCTCAACTTCACATGGCATCCTCCCCAACCGGTCTCACACAAAAACATCCTGATCTTTATGGCCCACTTGGCGCATGCAAAGCGCAAAGGCCTAATCTCAAATGCTACCCCCTTTGACCTCTCCATAGCTCTTGACCTTGTCCTACGTGACCGCCCCAGACAAAAACTGGAAGCCTGTGATATCCAGGGACACGCTGTTTGTTTGTTTGTATCGCACCTTTTCCGGACAACGGGGCCTATAAGGCCAAAACCGGTTCAGCCCTTCCGTCCCACTTCATGACTTCTACTGGAGGTCCTCAAGGGCCAGTGCTGGGCTGCTTGTTTCCAAGCTACACTAGTGATCTTCCGGACCACATATCCAGTAACGTTGTTACATAGACTGATTGTTTAAAAGTGAGGAATGTCAGCAAATCCAGCTCATTACAGACTGATCTTGATACGATTAAGCGCTGGTGGGACGGTTGGGGCCTCCCACTAAAAGTCAGTTAATGCGCACACGTATCGCTCAATGGTGGCTTCGGCAACGCCGTTGTTAACCTTAGCGTGCTTTGCAGAGAAGGCACCATGAAGAATAAGCTGTTAAACGACTTGGGCATCTGGGCATCGTCTTACCTAGATTTGCGTACCACCACGAGGTGGCGGCATAACGAGGAACTGTCACTGGCGAAATAGTCGAACGCACCTTTCCGCCCGCTAAGAAGAAAGCGTTCCCAACGGTTTGTGGAGTTGGCGTAAGACTGCCCCCCAAGTATGCTAGTCACATCTTGTATGCCAGCCAGAAGAAAAACATACTGACTGTTGAGCATGTCTAGCGCGTATCTAACCAACTAGCCGTAGGCTTAAAATATGTCAAGTGCGCGCCTCGACTTGAGATTCTTGATCTGTATCCACTTGAATTTCGACGGGCCCGTGGTGATATAGTTTTCACACTTATTCAGGATAAACCTAGTAGGATGGTTCTTCATCGTAGCAGACAATGACGGCAGACGACAACATGTCATGAGACGTTAAAAGCTGTCCTCACACGTTGCTTGAACCACAGCTTTTCCCATACGAGGTCAATAGCCAGTTAAACAGCCTTCCATCTGAGACTATCAGCCGCACTTCAACAAATAGGTTCATAAATTTTCTGGACGCTTATTCACTCAAAACAGACGAATGTTCTCACGCTACCCCTGGAATTCACCGTAAAATGCAAGAGCGGTGCTACACCCTGTTTTTTATTGTCTGTTGTTTAGGCCACCAGACGCCAGCTTGACACCGTACAAGGCAAACTGGCTGAATCACGACAATTTGGGCCACCTGCCTTGAACAAGTGCAATAGGTTCTTCTTACCATTCAAAATTCTCTTCATGGCTCGGTCCCCTGAGACCTCCAGTCCGACGTATAATACACACACTTCCTAAATCCTCAAGAATTCGATCGGCGTGAGGTTTGAAAGCTGAGTTTAATTTTCGTCAACGCCGACCGACCGATATTTATTTGTTTCCTTACCCTAATTCGTTTGATCGCCCCAGGCCTATATCTGAACTTGTATCTAACCATCACTGAAGGTGAGGAGGTCTAAATATGGATCTTGCGTAAAGTTTTTCCGCGACATGCAGTACTTCCTCTGCGACACATGGTTCCACACCTTGCGTCCAAGTGTATCCATTGGGGTTTACAAAATGCTGACAACAACACAGCTGGACTGCACTCTCATCGTTTGTATCCAGTGTAGGGTGGCTAGATAGGCTCCTAGTTTTGTAGTTACCACCTTATCCCTTGCCCCGGTGGCTGTAGTCATTACGGCACTGTCTGAGGGAGAGACAAAAACGACCACAAAGACCGCGAGCATTATCTCCATCACGAAATGAGCGCAACAGTATCGCAGGGGCAGGGAAATCTCAGCACAAGTATCGGATCTAAACACTATATAAGGTTTGAGTACGAATACGAAGCCAAATTGTGGCAGAAACGAAAAGGACCGCGATGGTACGTAAAGTTGCGTTGGTCTAGAGTTCCCCTGCACTGAATGAGATGTTTAATGGATATGATCCATTGTGTTGCTCCAAAAGAGTTTTTAGATCACAAGGGGATAATTTTGGTGACAGCTGAATCCGGAGGTACGCTGATACGGTCGATTGCTTCCGTTAGTCTTTAGGTTTCTAGAAATCCGTACACAAAAGACAAGGAACACGGGGAAGGCGATTCGCTCGCCACCTTGTCGGTGGATTTTTGAAAGTTACTGATTCATTCGATTCACCTGGTTTAAAAATCGAACGTAAATGTGAATTTGGGAAATGTGAAAAGTGTGATGAACGTTGAAAAGTATGGACTACACAATGCTGTGCTAAACGCCACAGAACCCAACTGTAACAAGGTAAACTCCCAAAACATGTAAGGAAAAAGACGACCTTCAAAAGAACCTCACTTGTGTAACGCGCAACCGAAACCAGCGAGCGCGCACGAATTGAAGTTGAGTTGCCTGACGGGGCATGCTGCCGTGTTGTCGGTGCCGTTTTGACTTGCGTTTGTGTAAGTCGTGTGCATGGCTTACTGGGCCTTTGGCTCACGCTTTTTCGTGTTGTTCCCCTTACAGAAATTTTGTTGGACCCATTACTTCGGAAAAACGCTGTTTCCCGGTGCCTCCGTATTGCCCCGAATTCGGTCCGCGGACGATCTGAGCGGAAGCGGCTGGCCTACCTGTTACAATTGCTGCTCAGCTCGAAGGCGACGTTGGACCTAGGTCATTCAACAGACCAATCACAGGCGCTGAAATTTGTCGGCAGGAAGCGAATGCTGTCGTTGGTTTACCGTTAATATGTGGGTTCGGAATATCATGTGAGAAACTGTGGACGGAATATTCAGGAAAGTATGAAATATGCCTATTGTGCTGTGGGAATTTCTTTATTTTAACGCGTAAAAGATGTCTATCAAGGACGTTAGGGTTTTGCGTTAAATTAATAGCAAATCAGGTTGACGAGATAGCTGAAGTTTTGCGATCTGGTAGATAGAGGGAATTAGCAACCAATGATCAGTAAACGTGAACCGTGTAAGTTGTAAACTTTTTCGTTCGGTATTCCTTGAAATGCGTGCCCACAGTTGATTAGTTTGGGTGATTATGATCATCCTCACGTGCGACTGGAAACCACTGAAATTTGGAGGCGCCGTGGGTCTCCTCTATTCCGACGTCGACTACTGAAGATTTGATAATGCGAGCGAAAGCTGGCATGATATGTTTAGAGTAGATACTGCTCATCGCAATCGGCGTTAATTGCTTTGACCTCGAGGTAACAAACAAATCGGTAAATTTGTTCAGTTACCTAACCACCGAGGCGATGGAATTTCATGTCTTCAGATAAGCAAAGAGGTTTAACAAAAAGTGAAGTACTGTACCGCATGAAGCCATCCGAAGTGAACCGTTCGACGGTCAGCCTACGTGCACCCTATGGTCACAACGTCACGATACTTAAATATCGGAATACGCTTATTACATGTACATGTTATCATTATCTGGAATATTCCGTCAGAAATCAGGAAGCCTGCTTGCTTTGGGTTCCGCTTCAGTAGGAGTCCTCCTCTTGCTGTGTATGCTGGTGTACAGTTAAACCGTATGGAACCTGTTATGTGGGGTATCACCTAGGGTTGCAGTGACGTCTGTGTAGTCATTCGCCAGTTTTTGCACTTGGACCCGCTTGCGTGGTAGAACAACGCGAGACTCTTCCTCAGAGGTATCATCAATGAATAGTGGAGCTGCATACGGTCTGTGTTTTCGTTTCGTTCGTTCGTTCCGTTTCGTGTTTGAGGTCGATGCAAAAGAACATGCATTGTTAATGATATAATAACTTACCTGGCGAGGGGGGTTGTAACTGTCTTGTGCAGAAGGGGCAGTGCGAGAGGTCAACATTGTTTATGCATTCCACATGGAAAATAACTGGTCCATATCGCACCGATAACGGTTCGTATTAACGGGGTTACCACAATATCTACAGGGCACCTCCATGTGAACATTCTTCTCCCACCTTTGCTGTTTTGCATTCCACGACGGAAGAAGGGGGAAATCTGTGCGTGGTGAGGCCGCCTTAGCTGTTTCAATGAATTAGTGCGTAAAAGCTATGATAGCTGTGAAAACGCGGCATCCTGCCCGAGGGTTTACCTCGTGCAAGTGGCCAGGGGATGAAACAAATATCGGCTTCTGAAGAAATTTGTCTGAATGGTGATTATAAGGTTTATTACATCAACTTACATGGTTCCTCACAGCATCCCGAACATAGAAGTAACATAACATAATGTCGCACCCAAAGACCACTCGTGCTGCTCGCATTTGGGCCGCCATTTTATCCATCACAAAGTTCTGACACGTATGCGTTCCCTCATCACCTCCCGGAATGTTAGAACCAAATGACGCAGGGATGCGTATTTCTCACTTCGTACATAGGCGTCCATCACGGATCGTCCATGGCCCATGCCATCTGTAACGAGGAACTGATACAGCATCAGGTTACAGCGGCGAATATGGAGTGATGGAGGACCCACTTGTGGCGGTTGGTCCCATGAGTGGCATCCACGTTTACCACACTAGAGAACCGTCTGCATAACTGCCCTTGCTCTCCACGCGCGAGACATATGTGCGTGTAACTATTGTTGCCGTCTCCGATTATAAGCAGCACGTCGCTTTTCTCTATAAGGTTCAGGATATGTGGCAGATTTTCCGCTACATAAATGCACAATAACACATATGCTTATCAACGGAGGTTTCAACCGATGATGTTGCAAACTTCGCGGTAGTTATATAGCTGACATAACCATCCGCACCATATTGCTTCAACTAAAAAATGTGTGATGCTCAGAATTAGGGACTTCGAATAGCCCTAGAAATCGTACTTGAATTGAAACCTCCCACGCAAGTAATGGGGCGAAGACTTGGTACTGGCAGCAGTAAGCAATTCTTATTCATGGATCGAGACACAGAATTTATTGATGTACAACAGTATTAGAGAAATCACAGTCTGTCATTGGCTGATCTCATTAGCACATGCAACACCATAAACTGTATGTTAATTGGTGGAATATGGAACAGATGAATTGACGAATAACGGAAGGCACAACACTAAGACCGTTCGTCCAATCCTGATGTTGTATCATTAACGTGATATTTGGATTGGCCGCCTGTCAGATCTTCTGTTTTGTCGGGGTTTGAATGATTGGTGAATCGAGATTTACATTACAAGTTGGCGTGTTTTACTCGGGAAAATGTCTCGAGTCGTTCACTTTACTGTCTGTGAGCCGACGGATCCTTGGATGTGCATCGTACAAAAAGGCAGTTAGTTCGTGGTAGTGCTCCAACGTGAAAGGTAACAACCAACCCGGTATTTTCTCCTAACCTCGTTAAAGCGTGATTGGCAACATGTATCGCGGGAACCGTACAATGGAAAGTATGTGAACTCAACGCACACACGTCGTAATCCACGGCTTTCGCTCTTACGTCGCTTCTATTTATTACAGCGGAACGCCATCCACCACGTAAACTCAACGGCATTCACACTCACACGATCATATTTCAAGCGTCCACTGCCAGATTTCATGCCTGACCGAAGCACGTACAGAACACTGTGATTCTTCATGTACCTATCTGAGCAAATTTTGAACTCGATGAAGCTAGCGAATTCGCGACCTCAAATACACCTTTGAAGCCCCGTAAATAATCCATATTCAAAGATGGCGTATAAGATAAAATCGGTCAAATATAAATCACACGTGAAAAAATTCTCCAGAAGATACTACATTTATACCGTCACAACACATAACATCGTTGGTTTCGACCTCGGCGCCAAACGGAGGACAAATCGATTTACGGTCGACTAAAAAATCTTTGTAACTCTACTGATGCTCTCTGTCATGGAAATCGATGACTTCCATATTCCTGGGTGATACCACGGGAATATCGTCCGCTATTCAGAGATTTCTCAACTTATCGCCTTCTGAAGGCAGATGTCACTATATGCGGGTAATTTCCATCATCAGAGGCGGGCATGAAAACCGAGATTTGAAAACATTTGGGAGCATTCAAAACTCCAGAATTGGGAAAACCATTTTTCTCCGGAAATAGGGCGAAGCTTCGGGAGAAAGTTCCCTTTTCCAACAGGCACTCAACCCACGAGTTGTGAACACGGTAACACGTATCATTTGCCTCTGGAGTAGTGCCACAGAGGGTTACATCGATTGCACCAAGAGCACGCGGAGATATCACCGCTGACAATGCGCAAACAGCATACAAAGAAACACGGCAGAATGCAGGAGTTATCCAGTTTGTCCTAGTCGAGAACCTCAGTCTTGCTGTCCGGGAAAGTTGCGCTGAGGAATGCGTAAGGCCAACGTAACTCTCTAGGGAGTACCAGCATCACTGTCAAAATGCTTAGCTCCTTTTCCCG
Organism: Paragonimus westermani; assembly: GCA_008508345.1. Taxonomy (NCBI): domain Eukaryota; kingdom Metazoa; phylum Platyhelminthes; class Trematoda; order Plagiorchiida; family Troglotrematidae; genus Paragonimus; species Paragonimus westermani. Next base: position 165,768 of record QNGE01000620.1, read on the forward strand.
CGAGGATACTGCGGTTGTTCATCAATTTCGGTAACATGCCGTTAGCCACTTAAAAAGTCGCGAAAAACATGACCGAGAGCTCTGAAGAAGGCTTCGCAGCGAAACAACTACGTGTGTTCCAAACCTTATCGCGAGGTTGGCGAGAGACCTGAAAGCGACGTATGCTGACAAATCCCGGGTCTGTAGCGACTATAATAAATGATATTTTGATAGTCGCATTCATCTGTACATTTTCTGATTTTGATTTTGTACCTACTTTTGTTTTAGTCAAGCTACACAATTTGTAACATTCGTCCCGGGGCTAACACACAACTCGCTCCGTGCCTCGCTAGCTTGACGCGCCTCTCTGTACTCTTTATTTTCCAGAATCGGTAATAATATACGAAGTCAACGCGCTGAGACTTGGCTTTTCACTGTCGATCGATTGTCGATAGTGCTAACTGAC
>QNGE01000620.1:169982-189385 GCA_008508345.1 Paragonimus westermani
TGGAATTGTTTGTGTTGTGAGTATTCATGGTTGTGTGTGGGCTGAGATACTGCCAGGACACCCAGACCTAGACAGGAGAACGATTAGGGTTCTCAACCAAAGCCTTTGGCTCAATAGCCTGTACCGCAAGACAGCGGGTGGGTGGCGATGTACCAGAAATGGTACGTTTTTCGGGAAGAAATGCCAACCATCTTCCAACCCCCAACCTGGAGGACCAGGAGACTGTGGTTTGTTAGACCTTTACCTGTTGGCCTGCCTGGTATGAGTATCTCTGTCCAGTTTAGCCCAAAATGTCATCGATATGCTGTTTATGTGAGGTAACCTGTGAAGCCAAATAGGGTTTTATTAGTTACGTCTCATTCTTCTCTTCCATCAGTTCGCTAGTATTTTTCATCCGTTCTCACTATTTAGCATCAATACCAACGGTTATTATCGATGGTGATGATGCGTAGGATGACGCTGTCGACTTCAGTTCCTCTCTTAACTGCTTGAGTTTCCTTGCCTGTCATTTTCGCTGTCCAGTTCCAGTTATTTCCCCACACTTTCTCCTCATATCCTGCTACCTTGTGAGTCAGGAGCCAAAAATGCCATTGGAACATCTAAATTGATATATTTTTCATTGCTCTTGTTCATGTGCTGTCTCTGAATGGAGTTTTCTTTCTTTCAGAAGCTTGGGCAGGTAATCAACGTGCATCCAAAATGGAGTTCTTACCGGAAGTGGATGATGAGCTGGACTACGTGAGTGGGAATTGATGTGCTTTTGCTGTTTATATATATCCACCATTTCTGACGTTCATGTAGTAGCCCACCCAGACTATGTAAGCTCCTCACCGCCACGTGATTCAGACTGTTCAGCCATTAGATCCGAATAGGATCCCTAGAAAAAACCTTGTATCTCGTTATCTCCCAGTTCAGATTTATTAATCAAACTCAGACTGGGGTTCATTAAGTCAACTCCCTTCCATGGCATAAACGATCGAGAGGTGTTAGAAGTTATCGTTCTCCAGACGGTGACATTATTCACCCATGTCTTTCACTTTCTGTTTAGCCTTCCATGTACCTTCGGACGATAATTGTTTGTTAAGGCCAAGATAACTGGTAACTATTGGCGCCTTTGATATCCGCACTCTTCGACACATCGGTTAGCAAGCTTCCCTGGCAAGCATTCTCTCAAGTCTGGAGCTTGATGTGTACTGTGCGTCAGGGACTCGAGTTTACGATTCTAGCACCGTTATTTTCGTTGGTCCGCCTCCGTATAACTACTGATCCGAGCGCTTCTCTCTCAGGGTTTCTGGTGGGCTGGAAGCTGAATCTCGTGATCATGCTGGAGTGTGAATCTCACAGAGTTTCAGAGCAAAGCAGTGTTTTCTCAATTAGGTCCCGGTGGACAGTCGCTTATGGGCCGTTAGACTTAACACATCTATCAAAATCTGTCAACGCAAATCAGAAAAGCGTTGTGTATTCATCATATCATTGTACGCTCCAGCGGAACACTGTTCGGATCATCCTCTTCATCAACACATACAGTAATACATAAGTGGTTCACACTGATGCTCAACTGCCATACAACCATGGAGAAAAAAGCAAACCCTGTATAGGAGGAGAGGAGAGAAAAGAAGAGGATGGGAAGGGACCTAACCAGTAGAAGAAATAGCTACGTCTATATTCAAACACTCAACATCACGGTGTCTACACCGTGTGAACAAACAAACAACCGAGCTGCAAGTGAAAGTAACGCGTCATCAGCAAGGCGGCCTCCCTACGGCTTTCACTGCCCCGCGTCATTAAACGCACTCACTACACAGACAACCCGGCCAAACAACGACAACATCTACGTCACTAAACTCGATTAACCGTCGTCTCACCTAAAGTCTCCAGCTACCGACTCCGTGAGTCGTGAGAGTCCCATCCTGAGAGACGAACCCGATTTACAGTGGCCAACCCCTTTGTGAACGATTTCATTTCTCAGCTCCAAGTCATCATCTGTCCACCTCGCGCTAGTCGGCCGCAACGTCAGCTAAGAGTGTTCAGTGTGGCAAACGACCAGCCGGCATCCTTAGCACATGACCTAACCACCTAAGCCTGTGTACACTTAAAAATTGAACAAAAGGACTCGTTTTACCATCAGTGTCAAAAACCCGCTTCATAACCGCTTCGCTGCTTGCTCGCTGGTGTTACCGACACGAGCGATTGAACGCAGGCATCAGTGGTCAAATACCTAAAGACGGTTTACGTCTTCCACCCTGAATGGCCATTTCACTGCCTTAGAATAATACAACGTACATACGTGACCCTTTAGCTTCAGACAGACACCCCTGTGTCGCCATAGGCGCTCCAGATTAGCAAATATCGCCCTAGCCTTAGAGATACGCGCCTCTATTTCATTCCCTACACGTCTCCCGATGCTAATGTAGCTCCCCATGTAGACAAATCAATCAACAACCTCCGTGGCTTCGTTTTCTAACATTAGATCTACGTAGTCATGGCAATCTTGCAAAACCATTTTGCATTTTGAGGCTGCAAAACGCATTTCGAGGTATTTAGCAGAAAGTGAAATAGCGTTCAACATTGTTTGTGCTGACTGGAAAGTGTCAACCATCAACACCTTCAGCATAATCAATATCAGTCAGTCTCCCAACAAGTATGAGGTCCATGTCGGCATCTTGTGAGTACCGTAAAGAGTATTCTATTATCTCATCCATGAGCAAACCAAATGAAAATGGTGAAACTTGAGGGTCTCGACGTACGCCGCTGCTGGTGCTGAAACTGTCAGACAGTTCATCGTAAACCTAACGGGAGAATTTAATGCTCAGCTAGGTCGTCCTTCTCCAAAAGAGAAGCGGCTGAGTGGTTTTTCTGGTGTCTGGGCGCAACGCACTCTTGGTGGCAGAATTTCATTGCATATGTTTGCTTCGCGTAGTCTGTATAGTGCGTATGGTCTTTCTAGTGCCATATTCCAATACTGTTCCATGGATATTTCTGTGTGCTTCTCATCCGTGAACACGGCCAGATCATATAGCAATCAGTTACGGCTAGGGTCACTCTATTGAAGTCTGTCATGCATTTTGGAGGATCCATGTGGACTCGGACCATCCTGTGGTGCGTGCCCATTTTGTTTTGTAATGTTCAGAGGACATACACGTGAATGCAAGATACTTAGCCAGCATTCAAGCAAGGAGAGTGTAAGGGATGCTTACGGGGATCATTGGTGAGCAAATTGCCCAGTTCGAGCTAGGTGAGAGAACCTGAATGACGCTGCGAACAAATATTAGCCGATACGACAGCTTGCAGTGAGAAGGTGTGTTCCGATGTAGCTGTGTAGTTGCGATAGAACGGGATTTCTGTTGCCTCGATAAACCTGAAGAATAAGTGTCACCCGATTCTACCTGATTCTGAATGTGTTGATAGTCGTCGAGAACTTAAAAGCAATTTGACAGAAAGCTTGCACAAAGACCGTGAGCACCACTTGGTCGAATAGTCTGAAGAGATAGAATGAGCCTTTTTAACTGGGAATAGCTTCTTCCCTCATCCGTGGCTGTGCCGACCGTCAGGTCGGTGAAAGTGAAGCCATATGTGAAAAAACCGTTCACTTATCACCAGCCCATCGCACCGACTTGACAGATGGGCTGGGCATTTGGTGAAACAGTTCAGCTGGCCTCAACCAGGCCATGTGGACGACGGGACCCAAATGGTCAACCGTTGGGTTCCAGGAAGCCCTTCATCGGAAGCAGAAGTGGCCCTGGAACCTAATTTATTGAGGCCTAACAAAGCTCCTGAACCACACCCCCTCATCTCTTTTCAAGGGTGATATAGAGAGGTTGATGTCAGAACTGACGAAGCTTCTCCAAACGATTTTGAAAACTGAAGACATGTCTCGTGATTAATGTATATCAACAGTAATTCCCGTTTTCGAAAGGATACCAGAAGTCTGTGTGACAACCACAGAGGCATCAGTCTGGTGTTTGTTGCTTCCAAGTTACTCACTGGCCTCATTGTACCTCAGCCCAAGGGAAGTCAGATACGCGAAGAACATGCAGGATTCCGACCCGGTCGAGAGTGTATTGATCACCTTTGTACCCTGCGACGGATCTTGGAATTTCGATACTCTCATAGCTAGCCGCTGGTCGTGGTCTTTTCAGACCTAAAAGCTGCTTCTGATTCGGTTGCTTGTGGCGCTTACTGGACCTTCCTTCTCCTCAGAGGAGTACCAGTGGAATACGTGAATCTGTTGAGGTCACTTGCAAACTCTGCAAGCAGAAGGAGAGTTTATGGACAACCGTCTCGGTGTTCATCACTTCCAGTGGTGTTCGTCAAGAGTGTCGAATTTCCTCCGTACCTTCAAGGTGCAAAGTGCTACTCGAAGACTGCGGCATTCGCATTCCTTACATTCTTCCTTGCGAGTAATCCGTCCGAGACTGTAGTTAATTCCACATACTTGGGTGGTACTATCTCGTCAGCTTGTAACATTGCTGGTAAGATATCAACAAGGATAGCAGGGACGCGAGTTGCCTTGCCAGCCTGCGTCATCTGTGGCATCGAGCAGACATTCGGTAGTCACTAAAAGGAAGGGTGTATAATGCTTGCTTGCGTTCCATTTTGCCCTGTTTTTCGGAAATGTGGCCTGTTCGCAATGAATATGTAGGCAGACTTGCTGTGTTTGACCATCGTTGTTTCCGCCAATTAGCTCACGTTAGGTGGATTGATCGCGTGAGCAACACGGCCGTTCACCGGTGCGTATCCTGGAACGCTCGGGATACGTGGTCAATTGGTGAGTTACTCACGTTGCACAGCCTTCGATAGTTGGGTCACGTATCCCGTATGCCATCTGATCATTTACCGTACCGGGCATTATATACTGAGACCACCAGCAGTTGGCTGAAGTCACGTCGTGGTCAGGCAACAAACGGCTACGAACTATGAAGACTGATTGTTCCGTTGAGCAAAAGTGGTTAGGTGTCGCCTGCCTTGTTGGGGTCTTCGTGATAATTCAAATCGCTGGTTAGAAACGTTATGCGACACGGCGATGTGTTGCAATCAATGGTGTGCCTACATCCATCTTAGTAACGTTTTCTAGGATGTTCTACGTTACTTTTGAAATGTGCAGCGGCCCGAGCCATAGTACTTTCTGGTCAGATTCATGGCTTTTGGGATGATGATGACTGATATCCACTATTTTTAACGGTTATGCAATAGTGATTGTATTTGTGTAGGTTTATGTACAGTGCGCTTCGATTGTCCTACTTCGAATCCTTGTTCTTCAGAGCCCAGCTTGTCATCAGTCAGCTACGGAATCTGCTTACGTCCGAATTCTATTTCCGTTTAAACCCCGTAGGAGTATCTTCCAGAGCTGAATTTGATTTACACCCGTCGATGCTTTTGTTTGGACATTAGATATCTTATGGTGTACATTTGACGTGTTGCTAGAGCGTCACTCATCATTATTGTACATCGATAGTGCATTTCATTGTTGATATCGAGCATTACTGTCCTGACCTCTTCTGCCACTATGGTGTAGTGATCAGGCTCGTAAGCTGCACTGATCTGGAAGACCAAGCTGACCTGGTCTCTGGCCGTTTCAAATGTAGTCATGTCAGACAAGCTAATGGGGAACAGCTGGACGGAAAACCATTACGTCTGTCAGGTGTACGTTCTATTGGAGTACTCAGCTAGTGAGTACTGGTATCATATGCATGGAGAAGTGATGTTTTATGGTTGAGCCACTGGTGTCTTCCGTATGCGAAAGAAGGGGGATAGGAGTACTCCCAAACCAAAAGCGCTCCGATCATTCGACGGTCGACTGCTACTGCCAGTCGGTTATCGTATACGATCGGAAGATCTTCGGTAAATCTCTCATAATGTAGCTACTGTACGGCAGTAACCGGAATCAGATGTCAGTCTTAATTGTTGTCCTCCTTCAGCGCTGGGTTAATTCCACAGGTGAGTCAAACTTCTGAGTCATTAGCTGCCGTGCAAAGTTTCCGAAAGGAACTTTATGTCCGATTGCCACAAAAGTCAGGCTGTTGACTCAGAAACTGTCGGCAAAGTTCCCTTTGCGACGTGGACAGTCGGAAGTATCAGAAGATTTCGTTGATCTGCTGGATTGATCTATCCTTTCACTTTCTACATTCACTACTTCTGATTTTCCGTTCCCCAAATCAATACGATTGGTGTACATTTACGCTTTTATTGTTTGCACGCTCTGATAAATAGGTCAGCACACTTCTCTGACGAGCACTCTCTGGAGCTTAAAGCTGTATGTGTGATGCGTGACGGAATGAATGATTGACAATCTTAGTGTTGTCATTTAAATCCTGTATTGGAGGATGCTATGGGTTGACGGTTCTTTCTCAGGATCTCTGGTAACGATGAAGCCGAATCTCTCCGTCAAGCTGGATTGGGGAGCATACTAGGTTTTGAATAGGAATAGTTGTTCCCGGTAGATTGTCGTTTACACGCTGTCAAATTTATCGCTCTAGCTAATGTTTGCGGGCGCAGATCAGCAAAACGTTGTCTATGTACAAAACGTTGCTTTCTATATGCTTTCCGACAGAAAGAAATTCAGATACTATCAACGACGCTCTCCATGGTGCCACGTTTGATCTTTTTGGATACTCGTCAACCTTCCAATGCGTCCTAGCTCTGAAAGGCAGTCATGATGACTGACGATTTGATCGCTCGACTTATTTGTCCTACTTCAGAAGCAAACCGTCTGGGTGATATGTTTGGTGTCCGAGCACAACGAGTCGGCAGTGATAAGCGACCGTTTCAAATGTGTGCATCTTGGCCTCTATATATGGAGTACCGCATTCTCACATAGGGAGCAGTGTCACATGCAGACCGCTTTAGTTAGCTCAACCGTGGACGAATGTGGATCACATAGCAGTCAGTTATCGCTATCATGTTTTTATTACAGACCGTACATTTTGGAGTAACCACCTGAATCCAGATCTCTTCCATCTCCTAAACAAGGATAATGATTTGGAGTTAGTGCTATAACTGTTAGCAATCTTTCAGACGGTTTGGAAATTCATGAGATACCTCTGGACTAGTGTTTCTCAGCAGTTATTCCCGCTTTCAAAAAGAAGGTCGGAAATCTGACTCAGGACCATCTGTCTTGTTTCTATCACGTCCAAGTTATTCACCGGGTTTGTATTGCATCGGCTTACCTAACCCAAGATAAGTCAGATATGTGACCAATAGACAGCATTCATAAGCCACCGACGGTCGTGGTCATTTTATAACCTGAGAGTGTCTTCAATTCCGTTGTCCGTAGTGTTCTTTGCAATTGTCTTCTTGTCAAATGAGTCCTAGGTGAACATATAGATTTGTCAGTGTCGTCATTATGTGCCCAAATTGCCATTGTGGCGGCAGTTTATGGACAGCTGTCATAGGTTCATCGCTTCCGGTTACGCTCGGCAGCGGTGTCCTGTTCGGATTTGTAATAGAGGGTATCCTGGGACGTGTTTAAGAAATCCAATGAATTCACTGGAAATATGCAAAATACACTAATTTGCCTAATCTTTCTGCAGACCACGCTAAACAAAGTGTGCACTGGTTTCGCTGTACGCCTTTAAAGGGCAAAGTGTCACTTCAGGACCAGGGCGTTTCCGCCCTCACGTTCTTTCTGGCAAACAGTCCATTTGTGATGATGTGGAGCGTTTCAGTTACCCTTAGGGTAACTGAAATCATATTCGACGCATCTTTTGCCATTCATGGGAGACGGACTTCATGTTCACCTGAATAGTGGTTCCCGGCTTCACGTGGCACACACATAAATATGGTCCCATTCTCGCCGATCTGGTCATACCGAAAGTTCGGATGAATACAGGCTTTATTGGTGGACTGCTGTCTTCGTCTTCTCTGTTCTCTGATATTGTAGTTCGTGCGCCATGCACAATCGGTCGGGGGTTGGAATATTCGGTCGAGACATTCGTTCGAAGTGTTGGTGCTCTCCGACACAACAGTTTACTTGGACACCTCATCAGCTTCTTTTATTGCTGATGAGGTGTTAACGTGAACAGTGATGTTACGTGTTGCCAGCCTGTCATCTCTGGCATCAAGACGACATTCGATTGTGTTCTATCGGTTGTTGACGTTACTTGTTGGCTACGAAGGTGTCAGTGGATTTGTGTTTGGCTATCGTTTGCCTTCATCAGTTAGCACGCATCAAGTGCGATGACCGTGTGATCAACGTGACTGTGTTCCAGCTCGCATTTAAAAAACTGTGGATACATCATGGTTTGATCAACTAATACAAAGACAGCTTGCTGTTGTTGAGTCACGTGCTCCACATGCCAGCTAAGTGTTCGCCGCACTGAGCATTGCCCACGAAGACCACCAACAGTTAGGTAAAGCCACGAAACGACCAGGTAACAATGTGTTTTCACAATATGTTGGCCGTGGTATCGCTGTTAGATTGAATGCTTCATGATTGTGTAAGTCTTTGGTTAGAAGCGATCTGTAGTGTAGCAACATGTCGCAGTCAGTGTATCGCCTGCATTCACAGTTCTTAACCTTTTATTTAATCATATCTTGATCAGTTTTGTTTTTTAATGAAATTTCTGTTACCTTATTTTTCGTGATCGTTATGGTGAACGGCGGATCTAGCCACATTATCACCTGACCATGCTCTTGACTACCACAAACGAATTAGTGACGAACTGAGTACAGTACACGGTGGTCTTCCAACTGTTTTACCACCGAACTCCGAATCTCTTGTTTTCACGTCTCAAAGTAAACTGTGATCTGTTTTATCTTGCTCAGTATTGCGTTGATCACTGCGCCATAAGGAACATCATGTCCGCCACTCATCTGTTTTTTTGCCGTCAACTCTTGACTAAGAATTACATACTTGGGGTGCTCACATCTTCGTTCGTTATCGCCTTGGGCGACCGCTTTCAAGAGTTCATTCACTGAACTTGCAATGACATTCTGTTCGATTCCTCAGAATGCTTACTCCGATAACCCATCTTTCTTTCACTATCTTTTGAACCAACTTGCAGTTTAAGTTGAATATGTTAGCAAGGGTCATATGTACAACTTTTATGCTATTACACTCTGGGCATAAGTTCGGTGATTAAAACAAAACCGGTAGGCTTCACATTTTGTGAACATGATTATGCCTTGCTAGAATCTCTGACGTTACTTGGAGAGGGCATCCTTTGCCCTAGGTTTATATGTAGATACGAATGTATCTTTGGGCTTAAGCGAGAATCAGAATCGACTCGTTGATACTGGTTTTAGAGCTTGAGCTCTCTTGTTCTGCAACCATTGAACTGATAGACGGCTATTATGGTGTGTTATTTCTGTATGTCTGCTGCTTACGAAAAACATTCGAGACGATATCACTGGTGCGAACTTCGGCTGTTTAGAATGGTTCTCAGAGCAATCCAGCTTTACTTAGCCTGCTTCTGAATTGAATCAAGTAGAGTTTTTTTGTTTTTAGCTCTCTGTACGGAGGTGGTCTTCGGTACCGTACATAATACTTTTATCTGACTTAGTTGGGTCAGTGTACGCAGCGCCTCTTTGTAGATATACGTTTGAGCTAATTTACCGTTTTACCGTCAACAATAAATTTCGTTAAGTCGCAAGTGTTTTTTACACATCCCTTCGCAGAATGAAGACGAACTTCTTGCGCCTTCAACACGTGAAGGAGATAGATATCGAGGGGGTGGCACCACTCACGTAAAATCCAATTCTCAAAGTCAACGTTTGTTGTTATCTCCCCGTGAAGAGGGTGAGGAAGAAGACGAAGAGGACGATGATGAAGAGACTGGTGGTACCGCAGCAGAATCTCGTCAAGGACACGCTGCTAGACGAAGACAACATCGGAGTCACCATCCACCACATGATCGTGAGGAGGGTGAAGCCTCCAGTGAAGATGACCAACGACGTTCCCGCATTTCAACCACTGTAGAAGAGAATACTTTTCGGAAAACGAAGCAACCAGGGTCACAGCTTTTGTTGGATGAGGCAGAATATCGACATCGTTTACACGAGCGGCACGAACGCCGTGAGCGCGAACGATTGCATAGCGGAAGGTCACATAAACGCCAAAAGTCCAATGTTTCTACGCGGGATCTGAAGTCTGATTTTCCGCTATCGCGGTCAAACTCGGCAGCCGAGCAAGGTGTTACCAATGTACATCCCGAGTCTTCTTCGGAAGCATCACAAGGCGAGAAAAAGTGGCAAACACGTTCGTCTGCTAGCTCTGATAAAGGCAAGTTTACCTGTCCATAATTTGTCATCCTTCGACTTCTTTTTGTCACTGTTCATTCGCATGTTGCCGTTCTTATAGACGGTCTTTTTTCACTGACGTTAAGAAACGGATTTTCGGCAATTATAATTGGTCAAATCCACTCGCTGACTACTAGAAGAGGCGTAATCCTGAGTGATTGGACCGTGTGCTGATGACACCGCCTGATCGTCTGTTGTATCACGCATCTTTTTGCTGATGCTGATGGCTTAAGACGACGTAACACATGAAGTAATGATGGCAGCTATTAATTAAATCGTTAGGAAGAAAATACGACCCGAATGTTGCCGTTGTTTGACTGAGTGGTTTGTGAGGTATGGACAGTTAAATCAACACAACGAACTCCCGGTGAATTTGTCTTTTACATACTGCATCATTGTCTTTTGTAACTTGGTTGTTTGTTCGCAAAGCGTTTGGGATTGGCCCGATGGTTTTTTTTATCATCTTCTCCTTGTCTTTTCGATGGTCAATCATCGGTGTCGATCAACGATGTTTGTATCTGTTGATTTCTCTAGCTCCACACTGTTTAGTTCCGCTGCGGATCATGTTAGGAACATGAAGGTAATTGTTGTGATTTTAGATTCCGATCGTAAAAAAGTCAGTATCCACCACACGTTTGATCTTAAGTCCATCTCTTTCTATCATTTTTTATCATGCTTGTGAAGAGATTAACTGAAGGACCATGTTTGTATTACTTCAATTGATTAAATGTTGTAATTGCGGAGCCATCGATAGTCTTCAACATGGCAGTTACCGTGTCTCGTCTAGAGTCGACCGGGCAACTTGTATGTTACTCACAGGTGAATGTGGCCGAGTGTTTGGATATCATAATTCGGCTGTGCCTAGTAGGAGTTCATTAGGTAATTTGTCAACGCGGTTGCTTCCTGAAAACGTGAGCTGGAATTGAAATCTCGCTTATGACGAAAATGTATGCTATTGACACCCGGATCTAGTGCCTCAGTTTCAGAGGAGCTGGCTTAAAGGTCTATGTGAATTTGTTGGCTACTGCCAAATAGCGGCACTGTTCTGGTTGAAACCCTCAGGTCGATTAATAGCCAACAAGAATCTTGGTTACCCAGGTCGGCCTGGTCGACGTTCAATCGTTCAGCTGAATATGGACTGCCAGGTGTCGTTTTCTATATTTTGCCTATTTTTCATTACTCAACAGTACTCATCAATGTTGTGGCAGTTTGTTAATTGTAGCTGCATACTCTATCACAGCAACAAGATCCAGGGCACATAGAAATGTTGTTCGCAGTTGGTGAACTAAACTTGTTCTGTTGGAATTGTCCACATTATTGCTGCAAGCATCTAATCACGGCCAGCATCCTTACGTGTTCAAATGGGTGTTGGAGCACTTCCATACGTTACAGGTTCTGGCCCAGTATACTCGTATTTTGTCCATTCTCTTAGGTCTTGCCAAAATTCAGCAGAACAGACAGTTAATTTTTGTCCGACAGCAATGGTTGTGCGAGTATTGTGATTCTTGGTCGTTCGATTTGAAGAGTAGAGTTTTCTTTGGAATTCTTTTCTGGGACCTTTGATTAGGAAATATAACTCGCAAGATAGCAGAGCCACTTGCAGTATCCTTTGGTGACTGATGATCAGGTCGCCGGGTCTTGAACCCTTCGGATGGGGCTGAAGATATTCAGCACTCTCATTTTACTTGAAAGCGGTCTCAGTTAGGTTTCTCAGCTGATCTTCCCAATGTGTGTTCGAATGTGGTTCTCCAAGTTGTGTTGAGATGGCCTTTCATTCATGAGTCTCTCCCTGCATCCTCTTCTGTGTCTATTCTTGGTCAGTAAATAGACAGTCTCCATTCAGTGGCATGATTGTGAGATTATTGGTGGGAGTTAATTGCACAGCTACTGTGGTTCTTGGTATGGTCGGATACTAATCGCAAACGGTTATTATTAATACCATTATTGTTGTTTAACATTTGTATATGATGGTCCAGTGACGATTACAGTAAGGTCAGTGAAGTCATGCTGAGTCGACTGTTTTCACTAGCATAGGAGTCTGAATCCAAATCTCAGTCCAATCATAAGTATGCGCTGCTTACTACCGTTACTTTTCTTCGTTTGCATAGTGCATTCTGAAACCTCATACATATTTTCATTAGCTGTTCCACCATATCCTCTACGGACAACACGTTAGTTTCATACATGTTAACGAGCACTTCATTGTAGCTGTTCTGGCCTTATTCTATGTTGTAGATCATCGCCGCAGCGCATGTGATGTGCCTTATCGGGAAGATGGCAAACAGGATTCGACAAAAAAATCAAAACAAAAACGGATCGATGAACTGGAAACAGCAGAAATGATAGATTCGCATTTGACCTCATCAGACGTCGTACATCGTTCACACTCGACTTCTTTCCTATCCTATGGGCATACAACAGTAGGTGAACTACAATACCATATCGAAGCTTTGACTGAACGTACTAAGAAGAAAACAAAAGCGAAAAGGTCGAAACGTGATCGTCGCGATAAGTCTGAAGAGCCCTTAAAGAAATCTGCAAAGCCATTCAGTAAAATCAACTCAGCTGGCCAGATTGTCGTCTATGCGGATTGGGAAGCCTACGTGCACGAAAAATCGAAACGTCATTCTCAAGCCCCTACCAGCCCACATTCTTCTAATTCGTCTTCCCGTCAATCTTCTGCCTCCTCATCTCATTCTGTTGTCTCCACTTCGTCCTCATCGTCTCCTTCCAAATCCCCTGCACACAGAGATCGTCTGGATACGTCTAATTCACGGAAACGTTCATCTACACAAGCGGCTGCCACTTACGAAAATCCACAATCCTTGGTTTTCGTGAAACATAAGCGTAGCCACAAGTATCACCGTGAGACTAGAGAAGGTGCTCCACCTCTGGAATCCGGTAGATCACAAATTCTTGATCCAGAATCGGGGAGACGACACAAGTCAGAAAAACACGGTTTAAAGCTATCCACCCGTTCTACTTCATATCCCTCAAAACGAAGTCGTACGACGAAGGATGTCAGAACCAAAGAGGACTTAGATCTGACACGTTACCACAGTCGAGACACTAGCGAATCGCGATCTCATGTGAAATCTCGAGGTACAACTGAAGGAGTTTCCCGAGATTCCCAGTCCGGTGAACTCCAACCTTCCTCTGAAGAAACTGCATCCATGCGTTTGTTGAAACGCCGAGCCCTCATTTCCTCGCGCAGCCCCTTTAAAGACGAGCCGCTTAGTAATTGTTCGGATGAGTCAGCTGGAAGGCGACTGCCAATTTCAAACAACTCTTCGGATTTGCCAGTCAAATCCAAAGGGGAAGTTGAAGAAGAACCTGCAGTCAAACCAGTACCGAAACCAAATCGGTTTCAACAGTATCGCTTGTATTCAGAATCAGATTCGGATGATGATGATGAGGAGGAGGAGGAGGAAGAGGAGGACGAGGAGGTAGGCGAAGGAGAGGACGATGAAGATGTGGACGACAGAGAAAATGCTGATCCCGACCACAGAGTCAAAGAACATGAGATTACGAGGGATGCGGCTGATACGATGGACGTAACCCGATTGAATTCCAGTGAAAATCGGACATCACGTGTGCCTAGTAAACCGTTTTATTTTCCTTCCATTCAAGTAAGCTAACTACTTCTATCCCGGTGTGGTAGTGCGATCGAGTTTAGCACCTTCTTGCTTCCCGTATTCTGGTGTTTCACTACATAACTATTTTTAATAATATATGATATTCTCTTGCCGAGCAATGATAACAATTAGTTGTTTCCCTGCCGATTAGCCTTATAGTTCAATCACTGTACCCAAATTCTCCTAATTGTCTTTAGTGTAGAAACGTCGTGCGAAGTATACCAACACAGCTTGTTCATCCTGTCTAGATTCGGACAGTTTGGCAGTATTCCGCTCTCGTGCAACAGCAAACATCTTGCTCTGAAAACTCCGTAAACCTATTTATTTATAAAGCGTTTTGATTTGAACGGACGAGCCAACAGTGCTGTTTAGTTTTGTGTTGTGATTAAAAAGTCTCAAGTGCGGATTACAAGTTTTCTCTTCAGAGCATAAGAGCTCCTTCTTAGTGAGTATCAAGATGACGTATTGTTATTCAACTCACAGAGATTGCGCAGGTGGTACAGTAGTTGGAACAAAGAATTGACGTAGACAGAAATCGCCACGATATCCATCAATAACCGGGTGATATGTCAGTCAATCTGTGATGCGGGTCGGTGATTGTCCCATTTGATTTAGACGGAGCCAATCGGAAAACTGAGAACAACCCTTTCGTCTATCTAGTGTTGCCGTACATTCAAACGATTACTACAAACATCCAACGCAAACAAACATTAATGAGCATCACTATCGATGCGTTTGCATGCTCATTTTCTATAACCGATTTCGATCGTGGCTCAGTCTCATGTTAGATTTTCTTCAGAATGTTGCAGGACACCAACTGGATGTTCATGCTATGCGAATGTATTAGCGAAATATCTACCATACGAACATGGAACTCAATGAAGAATCTCGCAATTGTAGCTGTTCGAAGAAAGAGACATAGTCGTGTGTACACTGGTAAGGAAGACAAGTCCACGACCGGATTCTCGAGGTAGTTTACTTGATCTGCCTCTGATAACGCTTTGTCTTCACCACAAACCTCATAGACTGTATTTAGTGTGAATACTGTGTAGTCTCCTATTTCGGATAGCCTACCTGAATTTACTATGCTCTGTTTCTGTACGAACAGTGAGTCTTTCCGATTTATCAGCCTTGACCCTTTTTCACTTTTGTTTCTTGTTGCACATCATGTCTATTTTTTCTAGAAAGTGGATGGGGTTGGGAAGGAAATCATGATGTACAGTAAAACTTGCTGACTGATTGATTTCCCGCTTGTTTTTGCGAAGAATTGTCCAACGTTTTGTTTTTGTGTGCCTTCCTCAATTGTATACACAGGGTTGTCGTTCGGTTGAGGAATTCGAATGCTTGAACCGTATTGAAGAGGGTACCTACGGCGTGGTCTATCGGGCGCGAGACAGAAAGATCAATGAGATTGTGGCGTTGAAACGGTTGAAAATGGAGAAAGAACGAGACGGTTTCCCGATCACTTCACTTCGTGAGATCAACACTTTGATGAAGGCTCAACATGAAAACATTGTCACAGTGCGTGAGGTCGTAGTAGGCAGTAATATGGATAAAATTTATCTGGTCATGGACTATGTGGAACATGATCTCAAATCGTTGATGGAGGTGAGGAAGGGCGTGTGCGAACCCACTGTTTTGAGCTGTTTCCGTATCACATGAGTGGCTACCGATCTAGAACGTTTATCTTCTCCATGCTCATTTATTTCTTAATATCCTAAACGAACATAACGCTTGTGAGCTAGATCCACTGTGTATCTTATTTCTAATCGGAAGCGTAGCCCGCCAATGAAATCGTTCATTAAGCTGTTGGCCATCATAGGTCGGGTTCATCTCCCGGTATGGGGACCTCGTGACTCAGAGAGTCGGTGGCCGTAGAAGTTAGATGAGATGATGGCTAATCAAACTCAATAGTATGAATGTTGTTGTTCGGCTTAGTTGTGTGTGAAGTGAGTAAACTTAATGACTCGAGGCAGTGAAAATCGTAAGGAAGCCATCTTGCTGATGACGCCTTGCTTCTACTCACAGCTCGATTTTTTGTTTTCGAGGCGTAGGCGCTTTGAATATAGACGCACCTATTTTTAGTAATTAAGCTCCCCACTTACTTCTCTCTTGTTTCTCTTCCCGGTTAAGGCTTGCTTATTTCTTGATGATTGTACGGCAGATAGAACCACTGACCCAACTCACGTGCGTCCTTGTGTACCACTTCATGGCACCACTCGGCGTGATGATCTAGCTGGATATAAGATAATCTCTGTACTATATGTATATATATATATATCATATATATATTATATCGTACTTGCTCCATTGTAATAGTTCGTAGCTTTTGACCCTCCGTTCGAGTGATTGTCTGGAAATTATAAATTGAGCGGCATTCACATTTTAGTGCATTTTTTGCCCTCAGCTAAGCCTCCAACCAACCCAATTTGAAAGGATGCTCTAGAATGGAGTTTCATTCGTGTTAGAGCTCGTCAGTAGTGCACACGAAATTTGTTGTTTGGTCCACAATTACGAGGCGCCAGTGCTTAGGTGCTATTAGTCGGTGAGGTCTGATAGCGCACTAGTCGGTCCGTTAGCTTCACAGTCACGTGGGATGGAGTACGTTTCATTAAAATCGAGGATATGCCTTATCGAAGCATTTCTCCAAAGGTTAAACTCATACGTAATGCCTCTTTTCGGATTGGGCTTATTGAAAAATGTATTTGATTACAAAGACTGATGTCAACCATGATTGGTAGTTAATTTGTTCGACTCTTCAAACCTCCATCAATAATTATTTAGGCATATTTCTTTCGCACAAGGTGTATTTTATTTGCGTTTGCTGTTCAAAGTGACTGATTGACCGACACTGGTCTCGTCACATCATGGACCACGTCCCGGCAAGTTCGACTGAATGGTTTCACATACGTACTTGTATACCTATATACATACATCTCCACTGCCTGTTTACTCGCCAAAACAGTTCCTAACACCCTTCTTTTAGGGAATTCACATAGGTTCGTTTGATGCCTAAAAAGTTGGCATCGACATGGGCTGTTTCGTTAGCACACCGTGACCTCATTTTGATATACACCCCTCCGAGTTTCCCTCCCATTGTGTTCATTCCACCAATGACCTTTTGACATTGTCCAACAACCTTTAGGTTTCCTGAGTATCATTTCTTACCGTGAGATAGGATATTTAGGCCTTTACAAGGGTGTTTAATACATAGGTCCCATCGTTTCCATTCTTCTTTTTGGTTCCGCATTCAGACGTTCTTCTTTCCAAATGGTGTTATGAAAGAAGTATTTTCCTCTGAAGCATCATTGTTTGGGAATGTAAGTACTTCTTTGATAAGAGTGAACAATTCTGCTGTTCACCAGCGCGTTCCTCCAAAATCTACAACTACACAATGTGCGGTGGTTGGGCACGTGCCCCGTACATCGGCTAAACATCTGTTACACTGAACGTTATTCGCCGAGATCACAATCGATCGTATAAAATCACGATGTGGTCAGGCAACACCGTGGTCACGACCTACGAAGATCCTACTAGGTGCGTTACATGAAGTCGGTTGATGTCCCCTGCCAAATTGAGGGTTTTATAATCACTTAAGTCGCCAGTTTAGAACGCCATCTGGCATATAAACGCGCCGTAGTCACATCGTGTATACAATCCCAAATCCTCTAGCTCTTCTTTCGGATCGCATTTTTCCGATGTTAGTATCTTTCAAGTTGAACATCACTCACGGTTGATCGCAGATAGATTTTCCAACCAGCCTATTTCGAAAAGAAGCACTAGACTCGAGTTTCGCTCTCATTAGAGCTCATCAGTAGTGCATATCCTTTCCACGATCGGCATTTGAACTCCGGACCTTCCAATCATGAGACAACCGTGTTGACCACTGTGCCATTGATCTCACATTATCATATGTGAACGCTCAACCACTTTTGCTTGTGTGCAGTGATCAGACTGTCCGATCGTTGTCTGTTTTTCCTTTTCTTTCACTAATCTATTCATCGTACAATATTCCCTGCCACTCTTGCTGCCAATGGCGTCAGTGGCCATGACACTGTTTATGAATGGGTAATAGCTAGTTGATGTAAAAGTGGTTACACGAGTGTTACATATTATTCTTTTGGGGAAGTCTATCAGCTAATCACGATGAACTCATAAACAAGCTGGGTCGAGAATAACTGGTTTTATACATAATGTGCTTTTGGCATGTGGGATAATTGGGACTACCTTGAGGTAAATATTAGGGAGGAGCATGGGATCAGGAAGCATTCTGTCAGCAAATTTTTTTAGAACCAAGTAACTCCTCAGACCTAAAAAGAGTACTGAACAGTTTTTATATTAGAAGCGCACAGGGAAAGTTACGGAAGAACAGAACGATCGCCTTTGGGACAACTTACGTAACAATCGCGTACCCACTCAAAAACACATTCTTAATCGAGCTCAGAATTACAGTTTAAAGAGAAAACACTTTCGTCTCATCGAAATTACCTTTCCAATCAGTCACTCGGAAAGGTTGCACGACTAACCAGCACCCAGATACTTTGCAAATCACTTGAAAAACAGGTGTCTAACTGGAAGCAAGACACTGTCTACACAACTATAATGACTTTCGCCTTCATCGAACGAAAGTGATTCCTTCTTATGTGTGAATGATTTCTTTATTGCAGTGGGTTGGCTGTCTATAACGAAGATGATAATGAGTGGGTTAACTAAGTACTTCACCGACATTATTTTACATTGTACCTTCTTTCTCGTTCGCGGAAGAGCTGGCCACAGTATGTCAATTTCGCCTGTTACGCTAGGCCCCTCGCGATTCACGGAGTTGCCGAACGATGAGGCTAGGCGCAGTGGTGACGGGTTCGGCTGCGTAACTGTTGCCGTTGTTTGTCTGACTCCTCTGTGAAACAAGTGTACTCGATGACGCAGGACAATGAAAGCCGCCAAGAAACTGTTTTGCTGATAACGCTTTTCTTCCACTCACAGTTCACTTGTTTATTTGCTAGATGTAGACATCTTGACATTGAGTATTCGAGTTTCCCCCTAAGCGTTTTTAATTACTTATGTTCCATTAATTTCTTTTGCCTCCCAGTTATGGCTTGTTTCTTCCCTCTATCGGTGTATGTCGGCTAATCATCAATGAGAGTCACTGGTGTATTACTGACTTGTAAACTAGACAGTGGCTACAAACTCTTATCACTCATCACGGGACCTTATGTTTTGCTTTCGTGACTGAAGTAGAATTAGGACGGACGCGGCACAATGGATCGTTTGGTTCACACACTGCAGTCCATGATCGAATCGGTTTGTGGGCATTTGTCATACTCGAGACTCTGGACTGCGAATATCCCCCGGAATCCCGGTCGGATTGAAACCATCCGTATGAGTAATGATGAGATGATCTTGTACTGGTTGCAGTGGGCATTCGTTATTCATGAGACAAGAATGTGCATCTATAGATGTACATCGGTGTTGTAGAAATCACGGTCTATGATTGACTGATCTTATTGGCACATGCGAATTCAGAAGATGTGG
>QNGE01000620.1:193440-206276 GCA_008508345.1 Paragonimus westermani
CTGGCCACAGTATGTCAATTTCGCCTGTTACGCTAGGCCCCTCGCGATTCACGGAGTTGCCGAACGATGAGGCTAGGCGCAGTGGTGACGGGTTCGGCTGCGTAACTGTTGCCGTTGTTTGTCTGACTCCTCTGTGAAACAAGTGTACTCGATGACGCAGGACAATGAAAGCCGCCAAGAAACTGTTTTGCTGATAACGCTTTTCTTCCACTCACAGTTCACTTGTTTATTTGCTAGATGTAGACATCTTGACATTGAGTATTCGAGTTTCCCCCTAAGCGTTTTTAATTACTTATGTTCCATTAATTTCTTTTGCCTCCCAGTTATGGCTTGTTTCTTCCCTCTATCGGTGTATGTCGGCTAATCATCAATGAGAGTCACTGGTGTATTACTGACTTGTAAACTAGACAGTGGCTACAAACTCTTATCACTCATCACGGGACCTTATGTTTTGCTTTCGTGACTGAAGTAGAATTAGGACGGACGCGGCACAATGGATCGTTTGGTTCACACACTGCAGTCCATGATCGAATCGGTTTGTGGGCATTTGTCATACTCGAGACTCTGGACTGCGAATATCCCCCGGAATCCCGGTCGGATTGAAACCATCCGTATGAGTAATGATGAGATGATCTTGTACTGGTTGCAGTGGGCATTCGTTATTCATGAGACAAGAATGTGCATCTATAGATGTACATCGGTGTTGTAGAAATCACGGTCTATGATTGACTGATCTTATTGGCACATGCGAATTCAGAAGATGTGGGCTGATTGGTGCAATACATGACAAGGAACTTGGTGACTAACGGAAGGTGTGACATCGAGGCTGTTCGTCCACTCTTGATGTGGATTGGTCCGTCTCTGATTCGTGTATTCTGTGGGGTTTTGCATAAATGGTGAATGGATTAGATTCTTACCACATTTTTTTAGTTCAAGCTCTCATACTTTTTCACGCATCTCTGCGTGAGTTTTACGTATTGTGACGTTGAAATATCGAAGATACTAACCTGACGGTTCGTTCGATTATGTCTTAGATATTGTTGTGAATCTAACTTTGGCGGTCGCCATTCAGAGTTCACTTCTAGTACATCTTGTTATCGTCTTTTAAATGAGCGCTTAGTCTAGTCGTACTTACTTTTGCATTGTGTGAGTTTGTTACGTGAGGTTCGTGAAAACTCTCCTGTTTGTTGCCTACTCTATGTTTACTATCCTTAGCTAGTGCACTTTTTATTATGGCCTGACCGTCTATAGTTGGTTTGCAAACGTGTAGGCATCTATCTTGTCTCTGGTGAAAAGATGAGAAAGCATTTGTGGGATGTTGATCCGGGTGGTCATTTGTCTAAACGTTATCTGGCACTATAAACACCTCCATATGCCGAAACGGGACATGTAATTCAAGTGTACAAGACCTCTCGTATGTTGTGTTGCCCATTCAGTAAACATACTTCATCTTTTGCTGAGGCCGTTACCATACATTGTTACAAACCTTCACTTTGTGTACGGAATAAATGGGAGTTAACCCATAAGTACCATGATGTTAACAGTTTGCAGTCATGAGTTCATGTCATTCGTTAAGTGCTTGTTGCAAGTATCCGAATGTTTCGGTTATGCTGTTTTGTTTATTTCCTTTCTCTTGTCTCAATCTTACTCATAGGCTGCCCATTAGCTTCTGTTTACTTCCGCGTACCTTACTGTAAGATCGATATTGTCTGCACCGTTAGTCTCTTAGTGGACCGGTTGTAAATTTGAATTGTGTTCGTCTATTTTTACTGCATGACGGCCAATTCGAACGTGACTGGTTCTGTGTACTATTCCCATTGCAACTGATGACTGATTCCTGTTTTACGCCTATTTAAATTGATGTATGCTAGTTGATCATAGTCCGTGTATCGTAACCGAAGAGGTCGGTCAGAATGTCTCTACAGAGTACCTCCTACGTAATTTTATTTGCGTGTTCTAAATTTATCCGTGGTCAACTGTTTTAAATATATTCATAGGTCGTGGCTTCGATTTTTTCGTGTCTGTTTGATTCCGCTGATACCTAATGGAGTGGAAGCACTTGTCTACCGCTTTACCGGTGGTGACTTGGACCAATTTCTTGCGGTTAACTCTGCATTTTTGCATCTTCCGAAACGTTCAGCGTCGTTCAGCCACGTGCATAAATTAGGCTGCCATTCGGCGTCAGTGATATGACACATCCTCAGACATATAAAAAGTATGCACAATTTTAAAGTAAATGCTTTCAACACCTCGGTTTTCGTTCGGGCACCCTAGCACTGTCTCTCTTGTCCACGTATGATCGACGAAATGTATGATTTTCACAGATGAGATTTGTTTCAAACTCGTGGAATATTCGCTTGTATTTTTAAGTAGGGCTGTGTAGTCCTGAATTCCACAAATGTTCATGCTTTCTGGTTTTCGACATCCTGACAGTACCATCCAGTCCCTCACGTGTGATTTGGCATATGATAACAACAAACGCTTCGTGATGTAAAAGCGGTAAACTTACCCTCCATGTACAAGCTTACTCGGGCTTCCCTAAGTGAATATGCATTAGTGATGGTCAAGAAAATGTGTAGTTAGACATGCAAGTATTGTTGGTATTCGGTTGTTCTACTGGCTGCCGTGTTTAATTTTCAACTCTTTTGCAATTGTGTTGGGTTAAATCGGCAATGAAATTTCATATCATACACTCGATTGTATATCGTGTGTATTAGGATGAATCACAACCTGGTTGTTTGTGTACACAGTGAAAGATCATCCTGCTGGTAGTATAAGGCGCAAGGATATACAATAAATCTGAGTATGCCATTGCATAGTTACATATTTGGGTTTGTCAAGTAAATCCCCATTTGCCGTGCATACCCACATATTTCTATCTATATCCCGGACCGCTGCTGAAGTGATATCCTTTCCTGAAGCATCTTGTAGTTTATTCTTCAAGTCTGTTTGCCGATGGTCACTATCCGTGTGGCCGCCTGATTTCGACATCGAAACGTCGTCAGTCGTCTTTGCAAAAGAATGTGAGAAACATGCATGCTTAATCTCCAATTTTCTCTATTTCTGCAGGTTGGTGACTTTGGCCTGGCTCGCGAATACGGATCTCCGCTAAAACACTACACCGAAGTCGTGGTCACGTTATGGTATCGTGCTCCAGAATTGCTTCTTGGTATGTTTCATCAGTTGTTGGTCAATCTGACTTTGTTTCAGACCTATCTGTCGGTTATTAGTTTGTTTGTTGGTAACCTCTCTTATCTCCAAAGCCTCTACAACGTTTGCTACCGAAGTCCCATTTGATAAGACTCAACGTCTTCATTAAGATCTCTCTAAATGATATTTCTCTGTCTTCCACTGGACCCCGGTACAAACATTTTTTACGTTCATCTCGTCTGGCTCTTTGTTTGTTATTCCTTGCTTGGCTTGAATTTTGCACACGCCCAACATTTCTTGACTTAATCAATAGTTCCCAGTTGAGCGTCACGCGCATCTGATCACAGCTTTCGCATTGCATTAGACTTTCTAACCCAGCCTCTTTCCAAACGAGGCTGTGACCAAATGTGAATGGTGTTCGCCTTGAAATTAACAAAATCCTCAGCTACTCATCGGTTCCCAATATTTGTTAAATTTATCCTTGGGATCACGGTTGTTACTGTGATATAGCAAGCAGCCTCGTTTGTGAGTAGCATAGTGCGTATATTCGAGAACCAAAGCGTAAGCCTCAACACCAGGAAGACGATGGATCAGAAGCGACTATAGAAGTGGTGTGTACGCGCTATGAAGCAAGTGCCACCAGGGCGAATCACAAAGTACTGCTACCCAATGTGTGTGAATGCACATCAGCCGTGCAAATGAGTGTACGTGTTGGTGATCCTCTTCTAACGTAACCTGTACGAGAGTTCGTGTAATAAACAAAATTGCATGCCAAGCGTCTTTTGAGGCCACAACATTATTATTTTTGTCACTATTGTTATTGTTGTTGCTATCATGTGACTTGTCGGCACTTGGTGATTATTGTTCATTCACTGAGGTTATGTGTAAAAGTCTGAAAGTTGATCCCTCGGAGTGCTTGAGGCGTACTTAGAAAAACGCGATTTCGTTCACAGGACGAGTGTAACACGCAACCGCAAAGTCATGCTGCAAAAAACGATCGGCGATTGCGTGACCAGCTTTATTGTGCAGATATTATTGGTTAAAAAATTGTGGATCGTGGCTACACCCTTAACCGACAAAAACCTCCACGAAGAAACGACGAAAGCCTGTGCTAACCAGTGGTGTGGCATCGCATGTCACTTCGATGGAAGGGAGTTTGGTCCTGACTGGCGAAGGGCAGTTGAGGCGCAAATACACTAATTACAGCGTAAACACACGGCTATGACTTAGGCCTATTTGACTTTGGTATCCTACCTTGCGTGTGGCTAACGGGTTAACCCTGTACTGAAGTGACCGCATCGCTTGTGAACTTACATTGTTGCGTGCACTTCTGTCCGTCTGTTTACCGTCTCCTCTCTGAAGTGGCATGCCGTGCCTAATCGCTGATTAGCGCAGGCGTCCGACGTCATTTCATGCAGATGCACATCGGTTAAACGTGTAGCCACGACCCACAGTTTCTGAACCGATAAAACCCGCACAATAAAACTGGGTAAGAAAATCCACTCACATAGATGGAACATCACCAACAATTGATCGCAGCTGCCGCTTTCTAAACGAAACACTAGACCCGAGTTTCGCTCTTGTTAGAGCTCGTCAATAGTACATATTCTCGCCACGACCGGGATTAGAACTGCAGTCGCGCTTTCATGAGGCAACCGTGTTGACCACTGCACCATTGATCTCATTAAACCCGAACGAATTATCATATGTGAACGCCCAACCACTTTCGTCTGTAAGTAATGCTCAAGTTGCCCGATCGTCCTAGTCCTGTCAACTCCAGTCGGTGACCCCTCGACTAAGATTTCTCAGCAAGTTGAAATCACAGAGATGATTACCCTGGTGAGCGGGATTTGGACTACTGATGCATGATAGGGGCCGCCTGGAAAGTTTGTGGGAATGCGACAGCTATGATCAATTGTGGGTGGTGTTCAATCTGCATGAAAGACCAAATTCCCTACTACTCATCAGTAATCAAAATCCACTGAATTGGTCCCGCAATCGTCGGTCGTTTTCTTAGCATCATTTTGCAGCCGCCTGTGAAGCATATTTATTGAGTGAAATCGCTTGTTCAAATTACGATCAGTTGTCAACAATAGAAAATAAGTATGGATATAATTTGTAGACGGAATATGTTTACTTTTATGGATGTTCACCCTATCTGGTTTGCGTGCTTACCAGCGAAAGCTTTGCCTATTCTTGCATGCACCAATTATCTTAACTAATCCATGTGTATTTTCTCAGTTTAGTGCATTTATGAGTGATCACTTGGTCAATTTTCATCGTGTCATTCTTATATTTTTAACTGCCTTGTTCTTTCACGCGAGTACAATGCTGTTTAACGTAACACACTACAGACTATCGTACTTGTAATCGGCGTATTCATTGGTGTGAATATTTTCGTTGTTTGTTTGAGTTGTGTCTAAAGTACGTGCAATTAGTGCATACAGAAGGGTCCTCTTTCAATAGTTCACCGCTCATTTGTCTGTTCCCGTACTGTAGACACCTTAATTTTGCCGGTTTGAGCTGAGATCTCCGTTTTTTCTACAAACTGATGATTGTTTTTCCTTTTCTCCTCGTTGTGTGACGTTTGTATGTCGGTGTCCCTCCTGATACGGACATTGTTGATAGCCAGTTCGAGCTTGGTAACAAGTGTGTGAGAATAAAGACATGGAGGGTGTAAAAACAAGATGAATGTAAGCCAATCAATAGGTACCGATACATAACTAGGACTTCAGGCTGTGTTATGTAGATACTATCCACATTTGATCAAATTACCTTTTTCGGCCGAATTATGTTGAAAATTCGACTGTTGCTCTGGTTAGAGTCCATCAGTGGTCCATACCCTTCCTCTTATCAGAGTATGAACTTTGACCCATGGTACTCAACTTATAGAAACCTACTGTTTATCATTATTCAAAACATGCCTCACTAGGTTCACTGAATTCCGTGATTTTAGCTTACTTAATTGGTCCTGCTCTCATAGTCGTCGGTTGGATTTAGCAGACTAGTTTAGGTGTTTTCACGAGGCAACTGGGAATTCCTCACAAACGAGTACGGTCAGGCATTTGGTTTTGACGACTCTGTCATGTCTAGTATGACGTCAGTGACACAGTGGCCAACGCAGTTATCTCGTGGGAAAATGGTTAGGAGTTAGTCCTCCGGCCGCAACAGGGATATACACTACTGACATGTGTCAACAAGGGGAAAATCCGAAGCTGGTGCTTCCTTTCAGCAAAGTCTGACTATAAAGTCTCTCTGGATGCTGGGGCTATGATCACTCGTTTCCAGTTGATATTTAATGAATAAGCTTATTTGTGGACTGCGGTTATCGACAATGCTTGCACCATTCATTGTAGTTTTTCGTTTTGTTTGAAGTCGTTATCAATCTTACGTTCTCTTGCGTGTTCTGGACCTCCGCGAACTGGGGGCACTTTTCCCAAAACAAAACTTGGTTCCCACTGCCCCGAATCCTGTTCATACATTTACTACCAGACTTCACTTCAATCTTACTTCAACTTATTTGCTCCGGTCGTTCAGTTGGATCGCTCGTACTAAAACAATATTGTGATGCTCGGAATTAGAGACTTCGAATAGCGGTGAATCGAGTAGATTTTCACTACAGATATACATTTTAGTTTCTCGTACATCCACGGAATTTATCCTGCATGATCGGGGCTTCGTATTTCCAAACACGCAATTCATTCGCATTGACTCCAAGATGTACATGCTCATTCCACCGATAGTGTGATCTGTGTCACATTTATTCCTCACCCTGACATCTTGTACGTACCTGCCTATCGTTTATAACATGGAGCGGCACCTCTGACGAGTTCTAGCCCAGACTGAACTTCATGACCGTATGATTAGTGTGTTACGTGAACTGAAAATCTTGTGGTCTCTGTCTGGAATTTTTTGGTTGCAATTCATAGCTAGCTAGTTCTCACTATTGACTTTTCCGTCACTTGTCCTGGCTTCAAACTGCATGCGCAAACTAGTGACATTTGTGTACCACAAGACATCTGTAGCATTGTGATGCAAAGTGGTCTGAAAGTGCGCAGCGATTATAGTTTAATTGGCGCGTAGTACTTCAGCTTTTTGGGTAGGTTGTTCCTCTCTCCCTAAGTTTGTGTATTCCACTACTTTTCCTCAGGCACAAAACAGTACACCTGTCCCATTGACCTTTGGTCTGTGGGATGTATTTTCGCGGAGTTCCTTCTCCAGCGACCGCTATTTCCGGGCAAGGGTGAAGTGGACGAGTTAAACATTATATTCCGCGATCTGGGCACACCGACTGAACGTATCTGGCCCGGAGTGAGTCAACTACCGGGTATGAAAAAGTGTGTCTTCACTGACTATCCGTATAATCAACTTCGACGCCGTTTCACCGAGAAGCAAATCTCGGATCAAGGATTCGATCTGTTGAATAGGTAAGTCTAATTATGCCACTTCAATACACTTGTGCGTTGGTCAGTTTGATTGTCCAGGCTGAAGATAAATTACCACTGTTCTGGTTTTGCTGCACAAGATTTTGTTAATGGCACTTATCTTGGCTTATCCCTAACTCCCTCGTTTGCTTGTTACAGAATCGATCCAAATGCATTTGTGAACTGCTTCTAGTTGATATACAATTGTTTTTTTCTAGTTTTGGTCTACTTAGTCAGAGTGGCTAAATAATGCCATGGTGTGCGTTTTCATCTTCGGTACAAGTAAGTATGTGAATAAGTAGATAGCTTCGAGTTTCTGCATTTGAGCAACGGCTAACTCAAGAGTTATTCTACGTTGTTCTTTCCACTCAGCTTTCTTACCTACTGTCCAGACAAGCGCGTCACTGCAGAGAAAGCTCTAAACCACGCCTACTTTAATGAGCGTCCAAGAGCAATCCATCCGTCCATGTTCCCCAGCTGGCCTGCTAAATCTGAGGGTGCTGTGTCCTCACGAAAAATGGTCTCCCCTCGTCCACCGGCTGGTGGAGGTGCTCTGGCTGCCGCTGCTGCTGCTGTGGCTGCAGCCTCTGCTGCCTCGTCTGGAAGCAATCGCATTCGTTACCAGCCTCCGGCACCCCCAATGGGAGGTCAGCGATTCTATAGCAGTATGGGTGAGGACTCTAGACCTGGTACTGCTGTAGGTTCGGGGGAACTGGTCTCAGGCAGTCTGGATAAAGGATTCTTGTTGCGCTTCTGATGGATGATTCACTTGCGTCTTGTTTTCTTTTTGCGATTGTCTTTTCTTGTACAGAAGTTTTGTCACTTTTTCACTTGGCCTATTTCGATCTCTGTTGAGAGAGAATAAAGAATTTGTCTCTAACTATTTTTGTTTTAACGTTGGTATAACGGACCTGTTTTGTTACGTAATCCATGATTTTCACAAAGGATTTTTCGCCCATTCTTTCAGCACTGCTCCGACACTTCACAGAATGTGAACGGTGATTTGCTGGGAACTACACTCGATTCTCGTTGATCGGGCTGGAACGCGACTGATCTTTTTGTTATTGATGCCATCCACAACAACACTGTCTCTGTCGCTTTCTGAAGCGGAGTGTGCGTTTACGTTAGAAGAGATTCGTGGGCAGCTGTCTAATCTGGGCGTTTCGAATGTGTCCGACACACAGTTATATCAATTAAAGCAGCATCTCGATAGCGTCATCGCTAAGGAGCGTCGAGAAGCCAATTGGCTTGCATCCAACCCAGCTACGGCCCCCATTGATTCATTCGCCACAACGACCGTTCCCGTATCTACTTCCGTGCCTGCTGTGGATTTCGTCTCTCAGGTTATCTCGAGCACCCCAGAGCCCACCTGTTCGGAGAAAAGCGCACTGTCGATGAGAACACTAGATGAATTTGACACTCGAATTCGTTCGGTTAGTGGTTCTCGTCTACAGCATAACATGTCTTTTTATAGATTGTATCGATTTGATGCTGACACTGTGTTTAGTTGATTGCAAGGCAACACTGAATCACTTTTTCACATTTTCGTTCTCAATTTTCTGCCTAATTCCAATCTTTCATAAGTCTCGGACCCTACCATCCAACTTCCAATTATCATCGTTATAGGTTCTCCCCATTGTCTGCTTCTCTAATGCTATTACTCCTAATTTTTTAACAGAGGTGGTGTTGGTGCCTGTCTTGGGTATTATTCCATACTCCACCGCAGCGAAACAATTTGTTCCGCTTTCCCACTTTTTGTTGAACGATTCTCCACTTGACAACCCTCCAGTCTTTTTTCGACACTAATCAGAGAAATGTCCTACTTACTGTTCATGATGTCGTGGCCGCCATGATGATGTTCCAATCGCCAAGGTGGCGTCTTTGCCTGAACAACTTATTCCTCAGGGGCTGTTTGAGTTTTTCGTCTTACAATGTTCGAACACATATAGAATGGCTCCAGTATACAAGCTGGAGATGCTTGCCATCAGTAACTGCCGCCTTGCAAGTCACGCCTTCAGAATTTTCACGCGGTATTATATTTTTGATCTTCTTTGGGTGATTCGTAAAATGTGTACTGTTTGCAATTATCTGGAGGGAGCTTGCACTCAAACCGGTGTTTGTATTGTCTTAAATGCATACGCAGAGAAGGCCTTGATTGAGTGGCTCTCTGCCAACGACCATCTTCGGTTGATCAAACTTAAGGTTCTTATTTGAGCACCTAGAGGTGCTCATCACAAACGGTGTCTGTTTTTCATTACGACTTATGTCCCTATGGAATGTAGTCGAAGATTATCTCTATCTTCAGCTCACTAGTCTTCTGCGCACTGCGCGTCGCATGGACATTCTCATACTGACTCGCGACTTCAATGCCCACGTAGGTAGGCTATGTGCTAACGAGCGTGACTTGGGTGGTCAGCACTCTTATGGTATTCGTCGGACACAACGGTGAACGTTTGTGGCGGCTCATTGTCGATAGCGATCTGTTTTTGACGAACACTAATTCTCTGTATTTTAGTTATCAAGTCAACTGTTCACAATTTGCTCATTCATAGTATGACTGTTTTCGAGACTCAAGTCCTCGTGAAGCATCTGTGTGGATTTTTCTCATACGCTGATGTGTACCCGGTTTCGGTGTGAGGCCACTATGTCGTCAGACACAAATGGACGCTTCTGAACTAACGAAACCGCTAGTGCTCTGCGCATACGAGAGCGCGCTTGCTTTTAGTTCAGAATCTCCCTCGCCACATGATATCGGAACACACTGGACGCATATCCGCCATGTTATTCATGACATGACTACCTCATGTGGCACTACTGTTCGTCCAGTCACAAACAGTTGCGTTTCTGTGCAACCTTTGATTTCTTAACGCTTGCTAGAATACTCCATTCGGTTGCGGATATAATTCTGTTCACAAGACTACCAACCTTGACCTCGAAAAAACTACTAAAGAGAAGATGACGACACGTTGTGGATAGGCCGCTGGTTCTGATGATTCTGGAAACTTCATCCATCTTATTCGATTAACTGATTACAAAAAGTGAGGGATGAGAGGGACAACCTGCGAAGCCAATGATGGACTTATCCATAACCTGCGTTAGCACTCATAATGCTGCGCTGGGGACTTTATCAGTTTAGCCAGCACCCCGCCCCGTTGCTTACATTCTCAGACACCTGTTGTGTCCATTGGTCTGTTCACATTCCTCTCCTCACCGAAACAAAAGTGTCACTCGCTATCAGAACCTTAAGATGTCACAAGACACTCAACTAACACGAACTTTTTCCTAATCAGAGAATTTCAAAAAGTGAGGTTAGTCTAACCTCATCCTCACTTTCGTGATTAGCCTACGCACTTTGTTTGCAAAACACCGAGGGGTTAACGTGATTTCTACCGCGTCGGAGTCGCTTAAAAGCATTACGCTTCGCAGAGTAAACATACCCGCATGAAACAAGATGTATTTCTCTCTTGATCACGTCTTCATGTATTTAGGGTTGCTGTTGGACCACAAACGTTCTTACGTTTTGTTTGGCTAGTTTTTTGACGCGTTCCACCACCTTGCATCAAGAAACTCGGTCGTTTGGATTTGATAGGCATTCAAACGGCGGTTGATCGCCGTTTTGATCGGTTGGCCCCGACTGATCACAGTTCCGTCTTTACCACTCTGATCGGTTGAACTTTCTCGAATTAAAAAACCGCTCTGGTCCAACCTCATAACACTTTATAAACACTTTTATCCCTATGTGAATCCACAACTGTTAGGGGAACACGCGGTAGAAGGCAGGGTGCATTGAGAAAAAGTGGATGTTTCGGAGAACCGGACAAAATTCCCGTGTTCAAGGCAAATTGACAACGGTTTTCTTCTGGTCGCACAGCACCGGTCTTTTTCGACGAATGATACCAGTCTCAGCGAACCACAAACCTTGCTTCGTTGTTTCGTGATGTACGATATAAAAGACATTAGTATCACAGGCTCTAATACCCGTTTTATCCGCAGGCTTCATGAATGCACTTCGGGTGACGCCAGTTCCAGAGGTACACAGCCATTTGGGAATGTGTTCATTAATTCGAGTTTCAAATTGATTCGATGCGCGGCCAGCCTACTTGCATCCATAGGTACGAGTGGAACCATACATTACATTTGATTGGATGATCAAGGCGACTGGGTCCTTCCTTATTGGGGTTGGTAGTTATGCAACTTCCTCAGTAAGTGCGGTCTTCAAACTGAAATTTGGTCACCTTTAGGTGGTAAACGAAGGTAGACAGTTTTCAGTGGATCAGTCACTGTAATAGTTCTTAGGCCGAATGGCTTGGGGTGTTTCTCAATAAGTCGGAGCACATACCTGTTTTTCACGAAGACGCTGTTCCTCATTTTCAAGTTCGGCAACTGTGACACTTTTATGAGTCCTATAGAACAGGGTATGTTTGTAAAAGATCGGGGCAACTTTTAAAACGTAATTATTGCTCGGATCAAGTTTTCTGGTGGCATACGCTTCTAAACTGAGGACTATTCACCTTTCTATGCAGTACGAAATCAGGGTATACAATTTTGTCGTCACTTTTATTTTCTATCGCACGTCCGATATTCTTGCTCAGGAAATTCGATTAGCCATGCATCTGCTTCATTTGAGCATTTTAACTGAAGCTGTCGAAAACGTGGTCTGTGTATGGTTGATAAAATTGTATTAGGTGAATTGCTGCTTCAGCCTGCTGCTCGATATAACCCATGAGAGTGTCCTCTATATAACACAGGCTACCCATTTGAAACTTCATCACCTTGTCTATACAGTATTCTATCAAGTAAAAATTGTACGTTAGGTGTATATAGATTAAGTTATTTATATAACTCCGTCACGATGAGAGTGGCCGCTGATGTGGTGTGACGGCTTGCGCATCTCGATGACCTTTTGGGCTAAACTGGACAGAGTTACTCATACCAGGCAGGACAGCAGGTGGAGGTCTGACAAACCACAGTCTCCTGGTCCTCCAGGTTGGGGGTTGGAAGATGGTTGGCATCTCTTCCTGAAAAACGTACCACTTCTGGTACTCC
This sequence comes from Paragonimus westermani, assembly GCA_008508345.1. Classification (NCBI taxonomy): domain Eukaryota; kingdom Metazoa; phylum Platyhelminthes; class Trematoda; order Plagiorchiida; family Troglotrematidae; genus Paragonimus; species Paragonimus westermani. The sequence goes on from QNGE01000620.1 coordinate 206,061, forward strand.
GCCACCCACCCGCTGCCTTGCGGTACAGGCTATTGAGCCAAAGGCTTTGGTTGAAAACCCCGATCGTTCTCCTCTCTAGGTCTGGGCGTCCTGGCAGTATCTCAGCTCACACACAACCATGAAGCCTCACAACATAAACAATTCCATACTGCATCGGCCGTCTCGCAGTATAAACCGGGTCGCCCTATCTGCTGCATACAGCAGGGTGGATAGGCG
>QNGE01000620.1:208606-248357 GCA_008508345.1 Paragonimus westermani
TTGTCCAATCTCTACGTTTACACAGGCTTAGATGGTTAGGTCATGTATTAATGATGCCAGCTAGTCGTGTTCCACACCGAGCACTGTTCGCTGACACTGCGATCGACTGGCGTAAGGTGCGAGGTGGACAGCTAATGACCTGGCGTAGGGAAATGAAGTCGTTCACGAAGGGGTTGGCCACTGTGGGTCGTGTTCGTCTCCCGGGCTGGGGCTCTCGCTACTCACAGAGTCAGTCGGTGGTTGGAGATTCTAGGTGAGATAGCGGCTAATCGAGCTCAGTGGTGTGAATGTTGTCGTTGTTTGTCCGAGTTGTCAGTGAAGTGAGTGCATTCAATGACGCGGGGCAGTGAAGACCGTAAGGAAGCTGTCTTGCTGATGACGCCTTACTCTCACTTGCAACTCGGTTGTTTGTTTTCAAGGTGTAGACACCTTGATGCTGAATGTTTGAATATGGACGTAGTTATTTTCAGTAGTTAGGTCCCTCCCCGCTCCCTTATTTTTTCCTTCTCTCTCTCTTTCTATATAGGGTTTGCTTTTCCTTCGTGGCAGTTAAGCATTAGTGTGAACCACTGATGTATTGCTGTCTATGATGATGTTTATATAACTATCCTCTTTCTGCTTAATCACCACGACCATTTGTTCTCTCAACATGACCCTCCTCATCCGTTTCATGTTGTGCCGCCCGAAAACGCGTTCTTGAGTCTTGATCATTTTCGACCTCGCTTCTGACGCTCATATTCTACACCATTGTTATCATACCCGCTCGCTATGTATTGATTTCGCTACAGTACGGGATGCGATGCGACGCAACTGGAATGTCTGTGCGCAAGTCATTTCTCGCTGTACTATTAGTCTCTTCCAAATGTTTATATATGTATATATATATATATCTGCTGTGTATTGCAAACGTTTTTTACGTGCTACTTTTTCTCCCACTCTATGTGAACAAAAGCGTTCGATTGAGAGCGGACTCGAATCTGTGATCATGATTTTGGGAAGTTAATGTGCGTTCTGTCGTACTTCCTCATTTTGTTCCAGCCAAGTTTTGCATCTCAGAATTTGGTTATTTTCCTATCCGATTGGCCCGCTGACTTTCATCAACAGCTTTGCTCGCCGTTAACGCTTTGACGACATTGGAAGCATAAGCTTCTGCTTGGTTTATCCTTAGTCAAGTCACAACTGCGGATTGTACGAGTAATGTTTCAGTCAGTTAGCGTGTCCTTTTGCAGCTCTTGTCTTCCACTCTATAACCGGGATTCTGGCTTGGCTTAGCAGCTAGGCTGATAGAGCATTTGCGGCGTCTGAGCATGTTGTCCCGATCTCCGATTCGAATCCAGCCGAAGTCCAGATTTTTCGCAATTGGATCTATTCTATACTATCAAATCCACCAGAGTACTTATCAATAGTAAGGATAGTTTTTCTACACCAATTGGGCGCTGTTTTTCTTGGACCGACGGATTATCTGCCCTCTCGCACATTATTCAGTGCGACGTTTGAACAAAGTTCCAGAGTGGTCTAATGAAGACCTTGATCGATCGGTTGTCCGTCTTATTCTGAGGAGCGCTGATTTTCGCCTGTTGTTTGGAAACGCTTCCACAGATCGTGGTGCCTGTTTTCGAATACTCCCCATACTACTGTCTAAATCGACTAGAGCACGAGTGATAATTTCCATGTCTTTCGAAATGTCCATGTTATATTATTTCTACACTCCCCGGATCATGCATCTCACTGTTTTCTTTCGACAGGAGGTGGATGACTATTCAACTTACTGACACTTGAATTTTCTTCACCGTCTTTTGCTCCAGATGCATCTGACAATTCCGCAGCTAGACAGCTCTGATATCGCTGCCAGACAGATTGGCTTCCCTTCGACCGCCCAACCGCCGGTCAGTTTGACTGGACGACGACCAGCCTCTTCTTACTTAGCTCGTATCCAACAACCAAATGTCACACGAAGCTCACCAAACAGCGTATCTTCCATTTCTGACATTGAAGATAATCCGTCCAGTCAAGCAATTTCTGTGGGTTCGTCAGATAGCAATCAAGTCACTCCGACATTTTCTTTAGTATCTACGCCACCCCAGTCCTTGAGTGTGCAACGCGAATTACCTGAGGCTTCCGAGCCAGTTCATCTGACACCGGTGTCCCAAAGCAGAACAGATAGATCCAGTATGGTCGTTGGAACAAAGTGGTTGGATCACAATGCGAATGAGCAACAACGGCTGGTTGAATCCTCAAGTGTGTATGCAGCTCATCCGAGACAGCCATACAGTAAGTCAGTCTTCTGGGGCATTCGTTTGTGTTTTTTATTGTTTCTGAACCCCCTCCCAACTCATTGCACCCATCGTTCTCTTGGGATCTGCGAAGCTAGCAAGATTTCAGTCTTCCATCTTTGAATTCAAACTCGCAAGAGCTGTGTATTATGTTTCAATATACTTCCTACCAACGTCCGAATAAAAAGTGACTTATGGTTAGTATCATTTCTGGTGTTTTCTCCTCTTCTGCCGGTTTGGAATGCAGTTTGATTGGACGAGACCTCCTCGGTAGTGTCTCCTCTACATCGTTGCTTTCCGTTAGTCACGCCATTAACCGTACCCTGTTTGCACACTGTTTGTAGCTGATTGTTTTCACTTTAAACATTGAACTGGCGCGCACTGATGTGGAATGTTTTCAGATCACATTTGCTTTGAACAGTCTGCCTTCGGGTTGGCAAAACGTTTTCGCATTAGGTATCTTCCTTTGAAGAATCAAGCCTCTCAAAACCATACACGAGACAATTCCGCCACCTCTTCTCAGAAAAACTCCATGACAGTCACGTTGGACCAAGTCCAGCTTGTTTACATACCAGTCGGGGAGATGATCACCGATTTACATTAGACTATTCGTAAACAGTCTTTCTACGTTGCCTTTATACCTCAAGCTCTTATCCACATTCGACAAAGAAACGTAGCGCTAAGCTTGTTCATCTGGAAGATATTCGCACTGGGTATTGTAGGAATGTGTTTGACGTTGTGTTTGACATATACATACATAACCATGGAATTGGGCAGGTTATCACAATTTACTCTTAATGCCCAACTTTTTCCCACTTCATCAATGAAAAATTTGCTCATCTGACTAAAAAAACGCAACTCAACACGGTTTTCCTCCGTTAACCAAACGAACAGTGGTTGCTCACGGCTGGTTTGGTATGAGCTCGTGTGAGAGCATTTGTTTACAGAGCTGAATTGGCGGTTATGGAGCATTTCACAGCCCCGCAAAAAGTAATTTCCCTTCTCCATTGTGCGAACGCGTTACATCTTTTTGATTTATCGCTTCGATAACTGGTGTTAGTCAAACTTGGTGGATAGTGTACAACAATGTGGAATGTAAACGCTGACAGGAACAAGTAAGTATCATACAAATTGGTTTTCATCCGTGAATCTCTGAATGTCCTCAATTCTCCTATTGGCTCGACGCTATAGTCTGCCAGTATCAGGAGTACTTCCACACCACGTGTGGCAGTTGGAGTTCGGTACACGGGTGGCGTCTTAACCTCTAACAACATTCGTCATACAAGCCTGTATGGCCAATCTTCAAAAGTAGGAGTGTCATATGCTATAAAGAGGCTAATGTTTGCGCTCCCCGGAAAACGTTCCTTCTTTCAGGACCTTTCTGTTTATTCTTTATTGGTGCGGCACATGTCCAACAACCTAGAACCGGCGTAGTGTTGGAAACCTCAAGCAACTCAGCTGTTTCAGGGAATACCTGAAAAGTTGCGCAAATTCGACCAGCGTTTGTCACTTCAAGCTCTTCGTTCGAGTTACTTTAAACCTTTCAGGGATCTCCAGATGCTTCTCATTTGTCTTGCGTGTCCGAAGGTTACCCGATAGTTCAATGCCTTGACTGTTCGTGAAAGCGATCGTCTATCTCAATGTTTTCCAAAACAGTCAACGAAAAAATGTAAAGTGGGAATAGTGTGGGGGATGACAGAATGATGATGTTCCGTAATGTGCGTCGTGTTACGAACAAGATATCCAGTTTAAAGTGGTTCGGTGTTAGACGGGCGTCTGAATGAATGTCACCTGCTCATCCATTCGAAGTTCTATCCCAGTACGCCATGTCTGTGCTGTCTAAGTATGTGGTTACCACACCTCCGTGAGTAACACAACCTGCAGATCATGTCCACTTGACTACGACTGGTATGTATGTAGACGGTGATGCACATGTTCGGTGACAGATTTCAGTTTTCTTTGTTGGGTGCACATCCAACACACCTAGTAAGTTGTTGTAGTGAATCCTTTCTGTGTTTCCTAGTGCGGCCGTACAAGGTTACCTTATGAATTGGCGTCTAATTTACTGTCTTCACTGGTTTTGCTGGACGCTTGCCACTTGTAATGCGTGTCACTTAACAAACAATTCCCTCGAACGACGTTTCCACTCATATTTGTGATTTATGTCCATTTTGTGAGCATTTTTCTCATCCAATTTGAAGGATTTATAGTGTATATATTTGTGTCCTTAAAACTTGCATGTGTAATAAATGGGATACCATCACTGATACTTGGTTACCACGACTGGTCGTTTTGTTGAAATAAGTGTTTCTTTACAATCCATTGCGTAATTCACAGTCATCTTACGACTAAAAGCCAGTGCTCAACCCCGTACACCGCTAGCTATTGTTGTTAAGATGATGTTGAAGCATGCTATGTACACCTGTTTGGCTTGCCTGAGAAGATGTTCATATGGTTCAGAGACCTTCTAACGGTCTAATTAACTTTTAGATTCTTGTAGTGAGATGATGGGGAGTTTGGTGGAAGGGATCGTCTGATCTTAAAGTTGCACCTAGCTGATGCTCAGGCGCAACAGTGCATGGTAAGACTCTTGGTTATCGAACACAAATCCTTGAACGCTATCCAAAGTAGCCTTCCTCACACCCGAGGTGGTTGAAACGTAGACTATTACAACTTGCTCATAACGTGTTCTCAATTTGTTTATCAATAACATGTTAAACACGACGCCCAAGCTGTTCAACTTCATTCGTACCAAACTTGGTGCGGATATTTTATCACCCACAATTGATCGCAGTTGCCACATTCCCATAGAGTTTCCAGTCGACCCTTTTTCGAAAAGAATCACTAGAGTCGAGTTTCGCTCTTGTTAGAGCTCGTCAATAGTACATATTCTCGCCACGACCGGGATTAGAACTGCAGTCGCGCTTTCATGAGGCAACCGTATTGACCACTGCACCATTGATCTCACATTAGACCTGACCGAATTATCATATGTGAACGCGGTAACTGTCCTGTTAACTCCAGTCGGTGACCTCTCGACTAGGACTTCCTAGCAAGTTGAAATCACAGAAATCATTACCCTGGTGAGCGGGATTTGGACTACTGTTGCATGATAGGGGCCGCCTGGAAAGTCTGTGGGAACGCGGCAGCTACGATTAATTATGGGTGATGTTCAATCTATATGAAAACCACCCACAGTCGATTTCTTCAATACTTTAAGCCTATCCAGCACACCGAAGTGATCGAACCTCACAATTTTATCCGCGTCCTCAACGTTTGCTCGTCTGTCACATGGAGGCATTTTTGATTGTCAGGCGTACAAACTTGAGTTCGAACTCTGTCTCCCCACGTTAGAAATTCCCATCTAGAGGAGTTCGCTTGTGATCCATCATATAATCGCTGTAGTGCTGCGCATCGTATTTAATCTAAACACTGTTCTTTGTGCCACCTCTGTATTGATGTCTGTTCATCAATTGGTCGTTTTTCAGCACATCGTCTTACTGCCGTCAGCTCATCACAATTGACAGCTGCCACCACATACGTAACTTCAACTTTTAGTACTTCCACCTCCAAGTCAGTTACGTCTTATACACGAGCCCCAAGTTCACCAGAGAGCAGGATACATCGATTTAAACTGACGCATCTCACACAGTCTTCAACGGCCGACTCCAGTATGACCGGGTGGTCTCCTCATTCCACGACGTGCGATTCAAGCATACGGAGCAAACAACTGGTGAGCTTGGATCTGAACGACCTACTGGCATGTGTACGGATATCATGTTGTGTAACCTGATGTATGTACTTCAGTATGCTGGGCCAACATTTTGGCTGATGCATTCTCACTCATTTATGCTGTCGTGATGGCGGTTGACATTTTAGATGAACACCTCATACTGTCCAGCTCTGAGAATCAACCCTGCGATCCCGAGATAAACGTGTCCTGCCAGGTTTTCTCCATTTTGTTGACACTTAGACTAGCTGTTTTTTGGGTTGCCCGCTTCTTGATACCAGCCTTCTAAGTTGCTTGCACCGCACTGCCTTAACGTGTTTGGCCTTATCTGTGTCCTTTAGTAACCTATCACAATGGCCGACTCCAACGGATGTCTGCATGCATGCTATCAAAAATGGCTTAGGTGGAACCACTTGTAAACCCACCTGTACTCCTTGTGCCCAGTACAAAACTGAAAAACTAAGACCACGGAACGTGTGAACAAAGGTCTTCTCAACAGAGCCGGTCCTGGCTGTACAGTGAAATGATTAACTTATAATCCCTATCTCTCGAGAATAAGAATACCAGACCTTCAACCAATAAGGCACATGCTCTAGATTAAAGTAAGTGTCCAAAAAGCATGTTACAGGGAAACCAGGTGTACATGAAGCAATATGCTTAATTATAAATATTAATTTCTATACGGTTTGAACGGGATAAGGATTCTAACCGAACCGTACTCTTGGTAACTGAAATCAAATTAAAATTTCAGCCTCATGGAGGTATTGGAGGTTTTTTATCAAACGATTGTGGTGTTTGTGTGAAAGCTAAAAATGAGTTAGTTCAAATTATTCGCCGTCTGTTTGTTGACCGTTCATCGTGGATACGCGCTGATGATTAACCAGTCCAAAATTATCAACGCGTTCGTTGCAGCGTCACAGGTTCACGTCGCCGCAATTTACGGTACTGGTAGTTTCCAACCATGAAGCAGGGTGAAGTGTACATGTTTTCATCATGCATCTCTCCAATGGCAACTGGTCACTTTGCCGTCTCAAAACTGACGAAAAGTAAACGTCTTGTCCTGTGGAAATCTTCCAAATAGCAATACAAGCCGGCTGGATGATACTACAGATATTGGTAAACCAACCCGTAATCTCTAGTACACTTTGTGCCATAGGAGTGAGGACAACGTGGCTTCGAATCATTGATTTGCATTCTAGGAATATGAAGCGTATTCCATGCATACTATCTCGACCGTTCTAATTACTTATCGTGGCCTGAGTGTCTCCGGTTAGCGCAGCTAATTCCATCCACGTACCACCTGAAAGAACTGCACTGGGCTCTGATTGCATACATTCGCAATAATGTCTCGTCTGTTGGATGTGATCTCCCACTTCTGCTTGCTGTACTTATAACGCATCAAGCTCGTGGATCAAAAGAAAGTAATCGTTATTAACTTCTATAAACGTTTGCTCTTCTGACGGAGCTTCTTGCTCGTTTGCCATACTAAGATTAGGCACCTTTTTCAATATTTGGCTTAGTTTTTACTTATTCAACCCTATGTTTTGTTGTGAGAACTGTTCGTTTACAATAGTTGATCAACAGAGTAGTTGATTCATGTTCTCTTTTCTCCGGGTTTGTACTCTGCTTCCGTTTCACAGAACGCTGTACTTCAACCTCCCAATCCAAAACCTCGTTCACTATACATCACCAATCCTCATCACGATACAGTTGGGCGGTCATCTTCATTGCAGCATCACCCAAATAGTTTGCCATTTCAACACCAGCACAATCAGGCCACTGCACACGAGCCACTGGAGTCGAGGGTAACAACCGCTCTCAGTGCATCACCGCGTCACATTGACACAACACCAGATATGTATACAAGAATCCCCCTTACCAGTGATGAAACCAGCTTTCCGGTTTCAGATGAGGATAGCATAAGGAAAGCGAAACGAAGCCGCAGTGCCGGTTGTCAGTCGATCACTGAAACGCCTGCCTCTCGCTCCGGCCGTTCTGGATCACGATCTGCTCGGTTCGCCGAAAATCCGGTTGATAAAATCCACACTGTCTACTCACGTCCGATCCAAGCTGTGCGCAGCTCTCGACCAACTGACTTTGTTGGTGTGAACAGTGTAGATGAAGATTGTAGAGGACGGCGACTATCATCCACCTTGATTGCTAGGGTAAATTTGTTTTTCGGTTTTGTGTGCATGCAACTGCCCTGGAACATGCTTTAACTCTTTTTATCTCTTTCAATTTAGCGGCCTACTCTCGGTATTCCAAAAAATCGTCGCCAGGATCCTGTGTCACGCTATCACTCATATCAACGCAGCTGGCTAACCCATCTCGTCCCCGGTGAAGATGCTAGACGCATTTTGCGTTGGAACATCAAAACTGCCATGATGCATCGAGAAGTACCTCTACTACAGCGAAACTTTGCTGAGGTTACTCAGCTGTTTGGTCGCGATGCAGCCCTGTTTTTAAAGCGTGAACGTGAACGTAACTTGAAAGCGTTACAGGTTAGTGTATGACCATCTAGTCCACCTAGTCCGCTGTATTCACAATTCATCACCCCATTCGCTTTCCCTTCCGGTTTTAAGACAAAAAATGTCCCTACGTTTCATTCGCGTCCGTATGATCTCAAGTACTTTTCTGCATCCGGCAACTTAAAAGGCAAAATACTGTAATATTGTAGCAAAAACCGTTCAGTTCGCTCGTTTCCACGCCATGCACGTGCTTGCGTTTGTGAACCGGAATTCCGGGCAACAACACCGGCGGTTTCCACTCACAGATCATGTGCACTTCTGCCCAGTTTGTATGTGCGGATGACGCCTTCTGTTGAGGGGTTTTCGCTCCCACTCCTCGTCTGTTGGTCCGATTTCGTTAGGCGATAGCTCATCCGGTCGCCCGTGTTGTCCGCAATCCGGCCGCTGTAGGCTTTTGGACGCACCTTACTGCTGCGTTGAGGTATTCCACGGAGCGTTGGAATACTCGCACCTCCGACTTGATCATCTGCAACAGTACGTTCCCACTTTCCTCTTCGACGCACGTTCAAGGTCACCATTGTACAAGCCTTCCGATAAATAGCAGTTGGTCCATAATTGTCTAGCCTGCGTGTTGTATTCTCGTTCAATTAAATGCTCCAACGATGCCATCAACGCCCACGCATACCGCTACCGTTTATTTCCACAGAGAATCAGCCAAAACTTCATGCTGTGTGGCAGTGTGAACCAACATTTTTGTGCTTGGGAAGATGATTATCAGTCAGTGACGAGGCAAACGTTCTTGAGAGGCTTTCGGAATCACGTGCCACACTGGGCTCCATCGTCAACTTTTTTGGTGTGCCTCGCAGGACCGCCCAGGAAGCAATTACTATTGGAAGACTAACTAAACAGCAAGTGGTTATTGGTTCACCCATTTGCGCGGAAGACGACGAAATTTCTCCTATAGAGAACACTGTGTCACACTTTTGACCGGTTGCAACCAGAATTGTTCAAAGCGTCGGGGTTTAGTAAACTGATAAGGATCACCCGCCCGACTTGATTGCACTAAACACACAGATCCAGAGTTGTCTTCGGATGTGTGCGTGGATTGCAGTTGGCCACCACTCCTTGACCAAATTTCGCCTGTCCCACTGAGTTCGGAATTTAACTCCCCGTGTAAACTTACCAAAAGCGCAGGTACAACCCACTAGCAGAATGATAACTGAAGCATACACTGGTGGTCTTGTGGCAGTCCATCACATTCGTCCAGTGTTTGGCGGACTAAAACACTGAACCTGATCTTTGTTGCCCGTTACTAATATCACCTGCTACAAATTAAAAAACAGAGTACGTGATCCAGGTTTTCAAATTCTGCTGCGAAATACTCAAACCTCGGTTGGTCATATTTATGACTTCATTCGCACCTCCTTGTCTGACATTTGCTTAGAAAGTCTACACCTTTGTCCAATACCAGTTTTCTTTATTTTCCTTGATCACACGACTGGTATGTCAGTAAACACTGACCAATTCTACCTTGTGCAAACGTGGTTCTCCTGTGATATGTGACCGATGTCCAACTTCGCGTTACGTACACAAGAGAAGCCCCCAGAAGGAATTATACAGACGAAATACTTGACCGTTCCAGCAGTTTCAATTTTTTCGTTGTTGTAGTGTTTTAGAATAACGTTCTTTTGCTATGATACCACCTATTACTGATTCAGACGATAGGTTAACAACGGCCTCGACAATATTTGCCGTCATATTTGGCATGTTTCTGATTGTCGACGGTTGAGTGTAACTTGTGCTGTGCAAAATCACAACAGGCAAATTAAGCGTATATCGTCTGCTCGGATAAGGTGTCGAAATCGATCGTTGTGCAAAGCCTAGGATGTCGTGCGCAATGCGGCATAGTAGCAGTTTGTTGCCACGATCATGCCTCCGTCCGTTTCATATGACCGATGTACGCCCATCCAATCTTCTCCATGCTTGTTCGCCTCGCTAGCGTTTGCCAGTCTGGCCATGTTGGATCAATAGATTTCCGCTTTCTGATTGGTTGATTGTCGGGTTGGTCGCACATACCGCGTTCGTCTTGGCCTCGCTCTCACCCTCAGCATGAACCACAACACATCAGTGGTTCTCATTGGTGCTTAGCTGATGTACAACCATGGAGGAAGAAAAGGCAAGCCCCGATCAGAAAGCAAAATGACTCATGACGAGAGTAGACCTAACTACTCAAAATAGTCACGTCTATATTCAACTATTAAACTTACAGGTGCCTACACCTTACGGCTTTCAGTGCCCCACGTCACTAGGTCCACTCCCCCCATAGTTAACTCAGCCGAACAGCGACAACCTCCACGCCACCTAACGCCTTCAGCCACCGACTCTGTGAGTAACGAGTTCTCCAGCCTGAGGAACGAACCTGACCTACGGTGACCAACCCCTTCGTGAACGATTTCATTTCTCTATGCCACGTCATCTGTCCACGTCGCACCTCACTCCAGGTGGCCTCAGCGTCAGCGAAGAGTGCTCGGTGTGACAGGCAACTAGCTGGCATCCTTAGTACATGACCGAACCGTCTAAGTCTGTGCAAATGTAAGGAGTGAACAAAAGAACTCGCTTGATGATCACTCAAATGCCTAACCTTTCCGTTACGGACTCGTTGGTGCCACTTGAGGCAAACGGTCGAACGCAGACGTCGATGATCAGCTACTTGAAGACGGTTCCCGTCTTCTGCTCTAAGCAGCCGTGAAGTAACACGTCCATCACTGTCGCGTTATATACACAACCCTTAAGATTCAGAAAGAGGCCTCTGTTGCTAGAGGTGCTCTAGACTGATGACCTCTACCATATCTTTAGAAGTGTGAGTTTCCACTTCATTCCCTGCACCTTCTTCACTGCTGATACGACTTCTTAAATTCACAAACCGGTATGCAACCTTCATAACTTCATTATCCAACGTTAAATCAGCATAATCACAGCAGTCTTGCAGAAGCACTATATTTTGTGACTGCAACGCGCATCCATAAGTATTTGACAGGGTATGAACTAGCGTCTAGCATTGCTTGTGCAGCACGAAAGTTGCCAAACAACACCTTGTCGTCAGCATAACCTAGAGTAGGAGGTCCACGCCGACATCTTGTGATTGCCGGAGACAGTCCTCCATTACTTCGTCTGTGGCAAACTCAAACAGTGGACAGTCTTGACGTACTCCACTTATGGTGCAGAAACTGTTGGACAAGTCATCGTAAACCCTAATCTGAGTCGAAGTATGGGATTACAACACCGACAGTATGCTCGCATTCTTATTCTGTACACCTTTACTTTTAAACGACTAAAAGTGTGGATCGATCCTACGAATCGAACGCATCTTTGTAGTCGAGGTACGCGACAGGTGTTGGCCTCCAGTACGCATAACGCTGTTACAGGATTTCGTGAAGTGTAAAAGTTTCATCATTACATCCTCGTCCGGGACAAATCCCTTTCTTGTCTCCCTTGATGTGTGCCTCTCAAGCTACAGTGAATCGACACAATATAATGGATGCTAAAAGCCTAGTAATGACTAGGGTCAGGCTAATTTCCCTCTAGTTTTCGCAAGACCCCAGGACGCGTTTCTTGAATATGGGAGATACAATCCAGTGACTCCAGCACGGAAGAATGGTCTCCGTTGTCCACACAAGTCGAAACAACTGAGTCAAGGCCTCCACCAAAGCCTCCCCATCTTCTGTGAAAAGTAGCGGCACGAGATCATCTGGACCAGCTGCCCTATTACGTTTGAACCACTTAAAATACAATTGCGGACCTCAGGTACAGTGGGTGATGCTAAATCTACCGATCAGGGTGCAACATCACAAGTTTGTGATGACAACACAGTAGAAGCAGGAAGCCAGCTATATTGATTGTCAAAGTGTTCCGCCCACTGCTTTAACCTTCTGGACTTATTGTGAGTGTATTTGCTGTCTGTATCGTAGATAGCTCCACTGAAAGATGATCGCCTTAGTCTGGTAACACGGATAAGCTTGAAGAGTCTGCTGGTGTTCCACGAAACAAAGGTGGCTTATTTTTCCTTACTTTTCTCCATTTGCCAAGCCTCACGATGGGCGATCAGGCCACGCTTCAGCTTCCTGCGGATATTCCCCCTAAACTTGTTATATTAACTGCCAAGAGGAATGTTCCGTCTGGCTTCTAACACTTTCATATATTTTTCCAAGGATCATTGCTTGTTTAACCTACGATTGATCGTGCCACGTGCCACCTGATTGGTCTGTGGGATTTGGTTACAGGATCTACAAATAACTTTTTAGGGTGAGAACTGTGACGCTGTGATGCTATTCCAAACCTGCCACCTAAACGAGAATCGGCCTCACCAAGACGAACGACATGGATGTTCATATCTCAAACCAGAATGACTATATCAGAACCATGTGCCAGCCGAATAAGAGCAGCCGAATCCGAGTAAAAGATCTCCTTAACACCGATGTTACTACTGTCAACTGGATAATGAGCGGACACGCTGAAAAGATCTTTGAAAGTTTTGTTTCTAGAGCTAGTCTTTGTAGTACCTGCCGGACAGACAGCACAGTCTGATGCTAGCAGGAATCCCATATATCCGTGCGGTGACAGCGGCCGTGGAGTCAGCCAAAATGTACAACCAATATCAGATAAACTGCGAGCGCTGTTAACTCCATGCGTTCATTACTTACTTGGATTTCAGTCTTGGAGATGCCGTATGCGTCGGCATTCACCGAGTATAACGTTCCTGCGAGAACTGTTTATCGACCTATCTGTTTCTGTGCGTACGTTGAAAACATCTTAATTCGTATTATAGGTCGAGGGAGGCCAGAAGATGGATTGTAATAGAGAACTTACCGACACAGTGTTCCTTAATATAGATGAGTAACGTGCTTGTCTATGAGAACTTTTGCACTCAACCTTGCTGGACGAACCACCGAGTGATGAATACTTAGCATGTCTGAAATAGCATTTTGAATGCCATGACTCTTTACTTACCTCATGTTCAGTCCTTTGGCATGGGTTGATTTTGTATTTTTGCTCGTAATGGTTTTGTTCCTAATTAATCACATTGCAGTTAATTAATTTCGGTTCTTTATGGATTGCTTGCTGATATTGTTAAAATTACTGGTACGCCGGCATTTTTGAATGCTTTGTTTTCGGAATGTGTGGTCGGGCATCTCTGGTGCACAGCAGAGTTGCTTTTGGGTAGAAAGTCTCATTCAATGTGCCTGGTATGTACGGGGTTGTCTGACTGGTCACTCCTAGACTTTTGTTGTTCTACTTATTTCAGTTGATTACTAATGCTGGTTTTATAATCCGGCGTAGAAGTCTACTAGCATCTTTTTCATGTCTTTATGCTCGCGTTTGACATAATCGCCACTTCAGTTCTGCTATCTGTGCGGACCTCATCAGGCTTCATTTGGATAAGAGATGAGTCGCTGCTAAATGAACCAGGCTGTGAAAACTTCCGTAGTAGCCAATAAGCAACAAAACTCCTAAGGAGTAACGGAAGCTCCGTTTTACACAGCCCATCTCATTCGATCGACTCAGTTTAGTCTAGCTTCTCTTAATCGTGTGTTATTGTAATGGTCAACCGGCTACCGTTCAGTTTTCTTCACATGACACTATCTTATAACAGCCGTACTAATCTATTGCGGCGAATTGTGTATACCTAAGACCTGGTTAGTTACAGCAGAACCACGCTCCTACAATAATGCTTATAGTCAAGAACTCAACTTTATCCTCTTGTGGTTATCATGGCCTGCCACGTCTCCCAACCAACCTCGGTCAGTGGTTGACCTGAGCGTTAACCCTCGCATTGCTTGGATTGCTTACCAATCGACTATAAGGTCATTTTGTGTGTGGTGTCGTGTGTTTGGTTTCTCATTCGATTGTTTGATAGTCCTCCTGTATGATTTGGCGTAACAGACACAAGAAAATGGACCAATTCGCCTCGTTCAAAGAGCATCGCTTGTGTGTGGTCGAATTTATGTGGAACCATTTTTGGCACGAACTCTGTGGCACACAACTACAAACCAATGTATTATGTCTTTATCGACTGGGTGGTTAATTACACATCGGGCTGAGTCAGATTTATGGGTAATCACATGGCAAGTGGCCTGTATAATACCGTTTTGTAGGTGGTTAATCAAGGTTTTTCAATTTGTATTCGAGATCTCGTTTCTGACTAAAGACGTGATAACCACATATACCGACGAGCAAATACCATATCGCCATTGTTTATCAAACTTCACCAGGTGAAGGCGTCGGAAAACACTAGAGAATTCATGTACTGGACTCTTCAGCGTGCTACCGTTAGATTACTGCACGCCCCATTGCACATCGAACGACCTGCATACACCGAAAGCTGATAATCCATCGTCTCTAAGTGTCGCTGGCCTCCCGCGTTATTAGACTGTCTCACCAAAAAGTATTCTGCTTTCCATGTTTTGGATTTCTAGCCAAGGCAGCAAAAACAGATACGTGATCAGAAAGACTTGCTATCCATCATTTCAAATCCTATTTCAATTTGCTATTCTCTTTTTACTCAGATCACTTAACAGATATAACAATGTAGTATCTAAGACAGAATGTCTTTCGGTTGTATGAACAGACGAACCGCCAGAATTACAATCTGATGTGCTGGGAGTGCAAAGAGAAAGTATATTGATTTGTTCATTCGTTGAATCCATAGCATCCTGATATACTGGAACAGCGAGTCACTGATGTTATTGATGCCTCGTGGGCGTTGATCCGATCACATAGAAAAAGAGAAATGAAGTGGCTATGCACTTGTCCGTCAGTGAATCGCCTCCTTTAACTGGACTTGCGTTGCTTTTGCAGCCAAAGAAAACCAACGTTACACTGACGAACACCAGTTGTTCACTCAATCGGGCTATTTGGCACTGTGGGCTTGCAAAGCCGTTAGCGCGGTCCTCATCTTCATTTTTGGTCCATTTGCGGTCACCAACCTGCACAATCGCTTCAGATGTCTGGTGGTCAACTATCGTATCGCTCGCTGTGTACCGGCGTTCAGTTTGAAGCGTGGCTCCACTTACTGTACATGGTGAAAGACTGCTGTAGCTGTGCGCTTCCCACCTTCAAAGTACACAGCGTTGCTTCAAGATTGAGACATTCCCACTCCTATCTCCTTCTTACTTGGGTGTAAACTATCTTGTCGGTCTGTCATATTGCTGATAAGATATCAGCGGAGATAGCAAGGACACGAGCTGTCTTTCTCAACCTGCATCATCTGTGGCATCGAAAAGACGTTCAATTATCGCTGAAAGGATAGGTACACAATGCTTGTATCTATGTGTTCTGTTTTGCTCTATGGTTCGGAAACGTGACCTGTTTGCAACAAAGATGTCAACAAACTTGCTTTGTTTGATCACCGGTCTGTGTGCCAATTAACCCCCATCAATTGGACTGATCGCTCGAGCAGTACGGCCGTTTGGCGGCACGTATTCCGGAACGCTCAGAATGCGCGATCAGTTGGTCTACAATCGCGGTGTACCATCTGGTGGTTCACGGTACCGGGCATTATATACTAAGACCGTCAATAGTTAAGTGAAACCACGTGGTGATTAAGCATAAACGTAGCCATCAAATACAGAGACTGATTGTTCCGTTGAGCAGGTGGTATTGGAGCAGGGTAGAATTTCAGATTGTATCGAACCTTTTTCTCTGACTGAGTGAATACCTTGTGCACGTAATCAAAAACTCAGATATTCGGCTAAAATGTGCATTTTCGACTCAATCAATCTCGGTGCTCCGTTTTGTAGGTCATTGTAGGACTTGTCATTACTACCGCCATCTTGTATGTTATGGCACACTGTATGTCTGTAGTGTATACTTGGACTGTAGATGGAATTTTATACACCGAACAAAATGTTGGTGCATTCGATGCGTGTGTGCAGTGCAGGCTGCTCTGATATCGTTGGACACACCTGTGTATCTTCCTAATGTACACTAATGCAACAAGCCTAGATCCTGTTTTCATTATCTATTGTCATTCAGTGAGGGAAGTCTATTGTACACATTTTGAATAGGGTATTCGCATTAAAAATGTTATTTCTTCTGATCATTCTCTTCTTTTCGTTGTAGCTAAACTATGTACCACCGACAGACAGACGTCATGATGCCCTGCGTTGGAGCATTCGGACAGCATTGGGGCCGTCTGGGTCATTAGGCTCCACTAGTGGTCGTGTGGCTTTATAAACCTCTACTGATTCTGATACTTTCTCTCCTCTGGAGAAATTGATGGTTGTGAACTCTGGCGGATTCTGTTTCCGTCGCCTTGTTCTGTTCATTCCGCCTGGCTTTTGACCATCATTTATTATTTCTGTCCAAAAGCTACAAGGCCTTTGTTTTGCCCACTGCTGTAGCAGTTTGTTGTTCCTTTTATTTGCCGGTGATACAAAACCTTCTCTCTCTCTCTCCTCTTTTATCCCCATTTCTGTTTTTGTTTTTTTATTCGCATTAGGTTTTTTTCATTCACGAATCTCGCTTACTTCCCTCCGTCATCCTTGTTCGGTGTTTTTATCGCAACGGCACCCGTGTCGCTCGAGTTACTGTACCTTGTCTAGTTTACACATTGTTATATTCATCTTGCGGTTCACACTAATCTCTGCTCGTCGCTGGGGTTGTAGCGATCCACGTGATTCCCGTGGTATATGGACTCGCTTTATGCAGCTCTTGCACTGTGCGGATCTCTTGCATGATTGATCTAAACGTCTTGGTTGTGTAACCAAACCCTATGTATGCTTGTGTCGGAGCGGAACAATTTATCAATTTGAGCAACGCCAACTGCCAACCAGAAGATGGTTTTGTTCCAACCCCTATGGTCTCATCATCGAAAACAATGTTTGATACTGATATATAACTGTCACGACCGTGAAACACTTACGCACTGATGATGTCACCTCGCCTGGTGATGAAACGTTTGCAACCTAAATGTCAAGCTCGGCGAGCATATCAATACCAAAACCATCAACCCAAGCTACAAACAACACCACCACTGTTCCCAACCATCAGAAAGCAATGGGTGTAAATGCAAACAGTCACCGCCAGGGTGCCTACACCCTCCCAACAAAAGACCCAGCCGTAAACAATGATGGGACGCATTTCAATCCCGTTTTAATCGTGTGTTGTGAAAGCGTTTGGGCGTAACTAATTTCGTTCGAGCGGTTATCATTGATGATATGTTGCTAGCGGGAAATCTCTGTACTGAGAAGTGAACTCTAGTGTCAACGAGTCGTGCTTGTTAACCCAAAATCAATGTCCACGTAGTTATCGGCAGGGTGTCAGTAGGTTCCATCGTCGATAGGGGATCTGGGCAACCGACCTAGTTAATCAGGATAAAGAAGCACAGGCAAGTGGGAAGGATGGATGCATTCAAGACAGTTCAACACAAAGTCGCCGGTGGAGAGCGAATAACGCTTTTTGTTCTTGGAACTGGTTGCTCTCGTTTACTAGGTTTCAACAGACGAGCCGCCTCTGTGAGTTGGGATTGAATTGACTGTCATCACTCTGTATTTGTTGCCAACACTGCAGCTATAAAGCTCACTCCTCTGGCGGGTCGACTTACTATGGTAATGTGAGGAACAATCTCAGCGCTTGTTCAAATTATGATCCCGCTCTCGATATTTCATTCCGAACCTTGGCACTCGGACGTGCTCCGTCAACCAGTTCGAAAGGTCGCGGTAATCAGATGTATACTGTCTCGTGACTGTTTCACATGTGTAAATCAAGCTTATGACAAGAGCGAACCGGTGGGACATCGTCAAAATGAAATGCAGACAGTGGCGGTGTCCTTACCCCTAACAGACATGCTCAGCTCAAGAATTATTCATATTTCCCAGTATGCTTTGACACCCCGACGTGAACATTTTCCACTTGCATCGATTTAATTTTGGTCGGCTGGCATTCGTTGCACCTCCCCTCCATCTTTCTTGACGCTCTCGATATGAAGTATTTTTTCTATGCACCGATGGATACGTGTACCATCTAAACTAAGCCTTCTAGGTTACAGTCTAACCACTCTCAAACGGGTCAGGGGCTGGTGAATGAGATAGTCATGTTTACGTTCGAATTCTTTTCGGTGTCATACTGCCTTGCATTTCGCAGACGTGTGGTGTTGCGTTGTCGTTGAGATTTCCCAGTCACGTACAACAGTTCCATAACATTCTCACAGAATTCGACGTTTACTTTTCCAGGATTCTGCTTCAGTTCACCCAAACTGCTCGCACATGTGATTAGTCTACCGTTGCTTTGTATTATTGATCCTGTCCATATTGGTCCAAACCAATCGCCATTATTTTGACGCGCTCAGGGACGAGCATCTTGCATGTGAAACTCAAGCCGACTGCCCCATAAGCTAAGTAGAGCGTCGTACAGCCTACAGCGGGCGTTGGTATCACTGGTACTCAACTCCGGTGCCTGACAAGTTCTGTTAACGGTTATGGTCGACCCTATGGGAGCATTGGATTCTGGTGACTGTTAACGGCTTTGTTTTGATTACTCATACTAGGTGTTGATCGCTCATCTCTGTAAGTGTTCTTCCTCCGCTCCATTCACTTTGTACATCTCCGGTTGGAGAGTAGTGCAATACCTCCCCTGCTGTTCGAGAACTTTTCAACGAATGAGTAAACCAGTGTCTTTCTTTGCCCACTCTCAAGCCTTCCAGTGGCTTGTCATTTCTCTTTGTCTGTTGACGTGATATACTCCCGTGATCATCCACTGAAACTAGGGCATGCAACTCAGCTCACCCAGTCGATTACAAGGGGTTTTATGTTGCACCATATGACGGAAGTAAGCAACCCAATATGAAGCGGTGAAGGTCACGATGGATATGTTTGGGTTGCAAGTTGTGATCTGTCGCACAATGCTGAGAGTGACTACATGTATATCCGACATCATCTGAAATGGACATTCATGTTAATCAAAAGCACTGATGGTGTTGTAACCACAAAAGACGCTTGGCATGCTAATTCGTTTATTGCACGAACTCCCGTACAGGTTATGCTAAAACTTTCCAAAGGAGATGTGGAAATCCTACGGATGCAGTACGTCACTGATTGCGACAGCGTTGTGTTCGCAGACATTTCTGATAGGCAGTGAGGGTGGTCACGCTGTTCTCCGATTTTGTTCGTCAGGATTGTTAAGACTGTCGTACCTTGTGACTATGCCGTTGCCAGCCCGCTTCGCGATACTTTCCGGCCTTATTGATCAACTGTTGCCACCGACTGTTTGTCAGCCTACAGAGTATGTGACAGCCAGCGTGGTCTGTATTTCTGTTACTTGGTTGAGCATTGGAGTGTTGCTTACAATTTCGGTCTAGCGGTGGTTGAATACTAAGTATACGCGGGCATTCAAACAGTTTTACCTGGTGGCCCTGCCAGAGACTCACAGCATGAATGAAGTGGAGAATCAAATCGGTCCAATCTCTTTCGATCGTAAGTAAACTGCAAAGTGTGACGGAAAATGACATTTCAGTAACGAGTCGTTTACCGTGCAGTGCTCACGAAGCCGACATCCATGCGCCAAATGCGATGTTTGTTTGCACACGTGGTAGTGCTGCATCGAATAAGATAAGATTAATAATAAGTAAGAAGCGCACGTGGGCACCCAATTGTTATTCTCAAAGCGTTCCGCGGGTGTATCGGCATCGAAACATGCATGTGGTACAACAACCACATCTCCCACTACTTATTACTAACATATTTCCTGTCTGATGATGGTGGACTCGAACAATATGAAGTAAAAGTTACGCAGGAGACCGTGAGCTTTAAACTCCCGTTCATCAGTTAGTAGTGTGCACTATATTTGCAGAATGAGGTCACGGGAGATAGTTTCGAGTGTGCTTGAAAATATCCCTTTTAAATGTGGTTATTAATGAATAGTAGATTTAAAAAATTCGTAGGCACCACGGCCAGAACAGGCTTGTTTTTGCGGCTGTTTGGTCGTTTCAGAGAGAAGAATTAGTAAGTCCACTTAAAAACTGATAACATGAAGATAAGCTGAATGGTACAATATATGACAGATAGATGAAGCGAGCCTACCGGGTGAGTGAGAATCCGACAGGAATGAAGCATATGTGAGCGATCACTGCGAATCCGAGAAGACCAAACAATTATCACATATCTCACCCAAGACCGCTGTCCTAATTGCAATGCTAACAAGGATTTCCAGATTGGTGTTGCGTCACAAGGTCCTATGCCAACATCTCTGCTTTTTGTTTTGTCTGTGCTCGAAATCCCACAACTTGCCGCCTCTCCGCTTCTGTATTGTGCCGATGATAAAAAAAATTACCGTATATTAGACGATACAATTGAAGATGAGAAGTTACGGAGCAACTTAAGTGTATTACATCGTTGAGCAACAGAAACTCGGCTGGATTTAAAATGAAGGAACTCCGTGCATTCACACCTTGAGCTAAGTATAAATGCTTGCCTTCCTCATCTCGTGAGGGCGAGTACCCCAATTAAGAAGGTACGACGTATGGATGCAAAACGAATTACAACACTTCTATCCTTGTCAAAAGAGTTGCGCAACTCAAGGCAATTCTCCTTGTTTCACCGACACATTCGGGGAGATTTGATCTCAGTATGTGAAATACTCCATCAACCCTAATATCACTTGAGAAAAATACTTGTGCCCAGAGAAATCAAACACCTAAAGCTACAACACCAAATAACCCGCTTGACTCGCAGACAACATTCTTTTAGCGTACGGGTATGCCCAATCTGGAACAACCTACCAGAGTCTGTTGTAAATGCGTCATCGGTAGCTACCATCAGAATCTTTACGGTGTAATGAGGATACTCTAAACCCCATTTTGGATGCTGGTCAGCTGTTGTCTACTCTATTTTTCATGTTTGCTAGGCAGTTGCTGGATTTCCTTTCTGTTCATTACCCTCTGACTTTCTGTCCCACAACCTCTCTATTACTGACTCTCTGAAACCGAAACAGTCCTTCATCCAGCACAAATTTCGATGTGCACAACCATTCCCAGCTTCTTTTAATATATAAAATTTTCTATGAATCATATGAATGGACATCTTTGTGTTTTCTGTGTTCACTGACCAACAACACGATCATTACAGATGAGTAGTCGGGGATTTGGTTTGTTTTCAAGTTGACCATCACTCACATTCGATCGCAGCGTTCGCATTCAGATAGACTTTCCAGCCAGCCTCTTTCGAAAAGAAGCACTAGACTCGAGTTTCGCTCTCATTAGAGCTCGTCAGTAGTGCATATCCTTGCCACGGCCGGGATTTGAACTCCGGACATTCCAATCATGAGGCAACCGTGTTAACCACTGCGCCATTGACCTCACATTAGGCACGACCGAATCATCAAATCTGAACGCTCAACCACTCTCGCTTGTGAGCAATGATCAGGTTGCCCGATCGTCTCGAGAGGAGACACAGTTACTGCCTGTTAACTCCAATCGATAACCCCGCGATTAGGACTTCCGAGACAGGTCGAGATCACAGAACTCATTAAACCTGCAAGGCGATATTTTAGATTACTGATGAGTAGTCGGGGATTTGGTTTATTTTCAAGTTGACCATCACTCACATTTGATCGCAGTGTTCGCATTCAGATAGACTTTCCAGCCAGCCCCTTTCGAAAAGAAGCACTAGACTCGAGTTTCGCTCTCATTAGAGCTCGTCAGTAGTACATATCCTTGCCTGATTGGCTGGAAAATCTATCTGAATTCGAAAGGTGCGATCAAATGTGGGTGATATTCAACTTGAAAATAAATCAAATCCCCGACTACTGATCAGTAATTTAAATTAATTCGGCAAAAAGAAGTAGCGTGTTTGTTAAAAAGTTGTAACAGACGAAGGATAACTCCGTGCGTTTTTTTGAATGTATTAACAACTGCGTATTTAGTAAAGAGATAGAGAGGCAAATGCTTTGGTTGCAGGTGCTAGACTAACTATTGGTTTTAGCTTCTGATTGTCTTGTGCAAAAGTCGCACAAAACATGTAGTGTGAAAGAGAAAAGGCATAAAATTGTTTTGGTAAACTTTGTTACAACCTGTAAATTGCTTTGGATAGATGAAATGTACCAAGTCAGATAAAACAGTACGAACGGAATTAGAACAACGTGCGATAGAACAATTTGTAAATGAAAATATCTGGCAAGAAGGCAAGTGTACATAAATAGTCATATGGTCAATGAAGATGGCACAACGACATTAGGTATCTATTTAAATTCATGGGTTATCGTGAGAATTAAGGTGAGATGTCAACATCTTAACAGAGCCCGCCAGTGCAACTGGACTAGGCCAGACTAGAATGAAGTGCACCGATGAAGAAGTATTTAGTGCATTAATGGTGGCCCACATTATTCCAGGATCAAAAGTTGCACTGCCTATTTCGTGAAATCCCGTCCTAGTTTGTCAGAGTGTAACCAACGCACTAGTTGAGTTGTGTCACCTCGGCACACACTGTTCCCTGTATTAATTGACACGGCACAAACTGAAAGTGTGTGCATCAAGGCTAGTGAAAAGAACAGTCTCTAGATGTGAACATGTTTCTAAACAGTTTTGGTTAGTTGTTCCGGAGTAGGCGCATTCGGATTTTGAAAAACTGGCTTTTGCAAGTCAAAAGATTCATTTAATGTTGTTACTTTCAAGTAAGTGCAAGTAGTGGGAGTGAACTTTTAATCAAATATAACTTGAGGCAGGCTGAATGGCACAGAATAAGCCACACAGTATGAGAACAAGACAGTCTAAAATCGGATAGCTGGAGTTCATACGCTGAGTAAGCGAGATAAAAGGAGAAAGAGACTTCGTACAAGATGGTTGCCGTCTCTAACATGCATACGCATCTGTCACTGAAAGCAAAGGTTCATTTAACAACGATCCTAACTTCACATGTGGAGCCTCCATGGGTTTCATATAAGAATAGCATATTTCAAGTGAAAGACCAATTGAGGTGAACAAGATGTAAACATCCCACACATCAGTTCCTTCTGTTTTGTTGGATAAACTAATATAAACCATGAAGTGATTCACGAATTTGTTTCAGGATCCCAGTTCTTCACGTCCGTTGATGTTACATCCCGATTTACCAGCCCTACACTGTACGGTATGAAGCAAGAGTCAAAAACCAGAAAATGAGTGGTTCTGGAAAGGAACTGCTGTAAGTGACACCACGATCTATAGGAGTTGAACAGTTTATGATACGGTGGACAACGGAACGACGGTTAATGGCAATAAACAACGGACTATGGACTATACACGACTAACTCGTGACTTCCCGACCAACCCAACCACCCGAAGTCAACGTATGAACACAGGGAAAAGTCCAGCCTTCAAACAGTCTCTCCCTGCCGCTTTGTCTGAAGACAACATGTTGATAAACTGGTGCATATTTAAGGGATCCATGACCAATACGAAGCTAAGGCCAAGAAGTGGATCAGACAGAAATCCAAACAGTACAGCGCTGTCCCCAATTAGAAGACGAGCCAAAAAATGGTCCGAAGGCTGGGAACGCTCGTGAAGGGCGTAGTGGCACATGACAGTGCTGATTGTGAAAGACAATAACAACTGTACCTTACCAGGCCTTTATTTTTCGAGAAGCTGGAGGCTTTCCCGACAAGAACATTACCTGGTAATTTACTGACTAGAAGGCAAAACAGTGTTGAATGAAACTTTCAGAGAGAGGATAGCAAAAACGAACACTAGAACGCATACACTGATATCGCAGACTGGTTACCAGTCCTGTCGAACGAAATAATGTGACATTATGTTGTCTAATGCATCTGCAGACGTGATGATCAGTATTTGTGGCTCATGGTAGAACAGCATGACTGCAAATACGAGTGCTTTCCCCATGAAAGTGATCGTCGTGTTGTCTTTAGTTACTAACTGTAATGTGCCTCCGTTGCCCCGAAGTGAGTTAGTCAGGCTGTAGGTTTACCCGTAAATAATTGGGATTTCCTTTATTATTGATTTACTATCACTGAACACTGATCCCAGTTTTCGTATTCCCGTTGACTTGGTGGTCACTCCTCTTGAAAAGAAACGTTAAGCACAAGTTTGTTTTTCATCCGAACTCGTCAGTTTTGTGTAGTTCGGAAATAATGGTCCACGTGACTGAAACGAAAGTACATAGTGTCAGAATCCAAACACTGTCTGATGCCCAAGAATCTGCTGTTTGTTGGGTTAATTCTCTCAGTAGATATGTTATGGCTTAAAAGTCTAACGAGGTCTGAAATAATCTAGATTGAGCTCAGATGACTTTCAGGCCGTGTGAAGCAAGAGAGTGAAGCACTTTAAGAAGGTGATTGACGTGAGCCTTACCTTGGTGATGTAATCAACTTAGACATTGAGGAGGTCCAATGTTTGAGTATCTCCATTTTTCCAACGGTGAAACGTTCATGCAACATTTCTAAAACCAAACACTAGTTGTAATGTCTCAATGAGACAACAAAAGTAACGGTGGTTGCTCTGAATGTTTTCGGATGCTATCGCTCTGCGGTAGTAGGAGCTAATGAGTCTGATCTTGTTGAAGATCGTTCTGCCTGGTGGATTGGTTTATAATTGAAAAGTGTGCGGCAATTGATACAGGTTTGAAGCACTTGCTTTTTACAGGTTCTGATAACCATTGCATTATGTTCCAGCCCTCCCCCATGCTCTCTTAAAGTTCACGTGGAAATGCTGAAACACATAAGTCTAGACCAAGTACTTGATGAGCAACAGATGGAAAAAGTTAACTAGCATCTGGATATACAAGGCCTGAACATGATACAGGAATAAAGAAGACATTGTCTATGGTTGCCTTAGTCAACACAGAGTTGAGAGGTCTGTGTTGGCGTGTAATGATTACCAGCCGACAACTTCTCATGAAGTCAATATCCAATCGGTGATAATTAATGTTTATTGAAGACTGAAAAGTTTTTTATGATCTATCAAAAATTTCTAGTTCTAGGTTGGGAAATCTCAAGCTCAATGTTCCTGGTCTCACGACCAGGTACTCATCTGGACGTATCCGTGAAAATCATCCAGCCTGGATCAATAGTGGAGCCACCAAGACAATTACCAGTGCAACTGTGACACAACTCATCGATTCGCAACATACCATCAATCCAGCCTCTTATTTCTGTCCGGCTTACCGAAACAAGGACGATCAGTCAAAAGCCGTGATTTGTCGAAATTTGGCCATAGATGAAGCGATTGAAATTCAACCGAATAATTCACCTTTGTGCACCCAGAGGCGCTTTGTTCGGGTCTTGTGGTTGGCATGACCCACCATCGACACTATAGCAGATCAAACTGCAGCGGTTTCAGCTGCATCATAATTATGGTGTAATTGTATCACAACGTTATCTCTATGTCTATCTATGACGGGTTTGAATTCAACTGAACTTGTTTTGTTCGCCTCGCCCTGAAAATAATCTTCCATATAACCGTATGTATTCAGCTTGATGATGAATAAACGAAAACAAGCTTGTTTGTTACACCGTTTTCCTGATGACTGTTCAGGTGGTCATATGACACACTTCAGACTGAATTGATCCCTACTGTCTAATTATGCAGTCAAACTGTACGCGCCGACTTGTGCAGGTACGCACTTAATATCGTGTTTGTGAACAGCCCTTGTCCGCAACTTTTTTCTATTAACTTCAACGCATCTGCCTTCACTCCTAACTCGTCTTGTTTCTTTTATATTGCAAAGCTCGGCAACCATAAGAAAGGTGGTGATACATTTTGGTCTTGGTATGTTTGCCGAGCTTGGCATTTAGGTTGCAAACGTTTCATCACCAAGCGATGTGACATAATCAGTGCGTAACTGTTTTCAGCGTATAGTTTTTNACTTACCTCCCCCGCGTTGATGTATTCGACCCGACAATCCACCACAGTATGACTCTGAAGAGAGTGCAGCGTGAAAAACATTGAACAGAACAGCTAGGATCGCGACACTTATGAGACCATTCTACTCATTTTTTTCGTTTTTCGATATCCATTTGAACTTGTTTTATATAGCAGACAATTTTTGTACTCAGACATCTATACCCACATTTGTTTACAGCAGTAAACTTCGTATACCAGGTCTGATTACAAAAAAAACGATAGTCAGAATACTTGGGTGCATTTCCGTCATACAATCGGATACATCGGTCCATAAAACAGGATCGACATTATCTTCACACGAGGATAAAAGGAAAAGGGAGCATTATTACAAAAACCATAAATTCATAAGAGATGTTGGAGATGTTCTTCATACAAAGAGCATTCTCCTTGTATATGAGAACAGCACATGTTACGAAGTAGTCTAGCAGATTGCATTGCGTTCAGAGATTATGGCCGCTTTGAGTTCCTCCAGTGTTTGTTGACCATCCATGTAGATCCTGTGTTTAAGGTGGCTGCATGCAGCAGAACATAACTGGCATAGAAGTCGTCCGTTGATGTACGCGGCAGACCACTTATTTGCGTGTCATGTACACTGCCCGTTGTAACAAACTTTATCACCAGCCTTCAAACTGATTTACAGATAGCCGATGCATTGTAACGAAATCCCTAGTGGTCACCTCCACATTCTCAACAACGTCGACCCATCCGTAGAACAGCACATCTCTAGCGGTAATTGGCAGATCCGTACACTTAGCGGATTCTACAAGCTTTGACTAAAACATGGAATCTGGTAAAAAAAAACCTACTGCGGACTGGTGGCCCATTAAGGTAAAGTCTTGCTTCGTGTGTAACGGAACACTATACGGCTAATATTTCTGTGCGCGATGCGTTCAGTCAGCAGTCAAAGATACGCATTAACAGACAAGATATCAGTATGAAAACTGGATATTTGTTGCACGGAGTGTAAAAATTGTTGCTACAAGGAGCACCGATAAGCGTACATTGGTGCCTCCCAGCAGTACGATCTGATTCCACCGCGGCCGTTGTGCAGCAAGCAGAACTGAACTGAGAAGAGTATGGCTCAACTCAGCTCGACATGACCACAGTCAGACAGACAGACACACAAATCAAATTAGTCAGCCCAGGGTTCACAAGTCTGCTTATATTCGTTGATATGAAAGTATCGATTCTAAACTGCCATTAGAAGCATCTACACTTGCAGCCTAGACAGCCCTCGAGAAGTCCGTTTGTGAACAAACACGATGCTTGCAAGAGGTGCCTCGCCCTGCCCACTTCGACCAGTATTCACATATATCACCATATTGCCCTAGCTTGTAATCACCTAACGAACGCCCGTATGATGCGAATGTTTCGGATTGACCCAAACTAAACGGTCTTCTTATCCTGGACATCACTTTTCAGGATGAAGCAGGTTTCCAGCGTACAAATCACCTCAACCTGAACATTTTTGAACGAGCTGTCCACGCCGATGTCGATAATGCAACAAGTTGTTTTCATCCCTATATCAATCAAGTGGTCAAATAAGATGTGTTGACGGAAAGTGCAACTACAGTAACGAAGCCATAAGACTGAGACAACCCAAGCGACGCTTATTGTTTTCACAGCATGTCTATACCACTTCACATCAGAGTCCACAAATGGTGCGACAAACCCCAAAACTGCATCACATGCCTCAGGTTCTGAGGAAGAATGGTTGAGTTTTGACCAGTCTAGTGATTTCTATATCACTCTCGTCCATAAATACGGCTTTGTATTATCTAAAGGTTGGTGAAAACACTATCGTGATGGCACAACCCTTTAAGGAAAGGTCGTATTTTCACTTCGTCCATTTGCAGCCCCCCTCCCACTCTATTACCCTCCTTCAAGAGCTGAAACGGTCCGTGAGAGGAGTGTGAACAGCACAGGTGTTATCGTCCGTGTGCTGTGGTGACCAAAACACTAAAGTGCGTGTGCACACCCACCCTACCCACAGCTAGGTTGGCTGGCCGCGGTTTCAGCGGTACGTTGTGCCCTTTACGCCCACCCACCTCTCTTAGAGGGGCTTGTTCGTTGAGTAAGCCCTTTGGTCTGAAATCCGGAGCTGGTGGGTGGGATTTCGGATCCGGGTCGCACTGTCAATGCGGTTATGCTTGCAGATCGATGTTATCCCAAGAAAGCTCAGAAAGACTGTCGAAACAGCCCACCTCACCGATCAACTGTGAGTTTCCGTTCGAGACCCGTTACCCTGTCACAGCTTAAAGACAAACGTCCATGTTCTACAACCAGCTATTGTGTGTACTCATTTGCTTGATCGTACTACAACTGTCTGACAGTGTGCGTGAACATCATCCTGCATGGTTGATCAGTGGTATGATTAAAACGGTTTCAAGCGCGATTGTTGTTCATTTGACCGACTCCAATCATTCTGTCAGTAGGAAAGATAATTTTCAGACTGTCTACCGAGTGCACAGGGATCGATCAAAAATAATGAGATTCCGAAAGCTGACCGTTGCCGAGACCATTAGTATCCCATTGTGCGACTCTGACCCCTGAGCGCAGAAGTTCCTGTGACCGCTTAATCTCCCCTGACCGACACTCAACCAAGCCCACGATTTGGAACAGTGACTGGGTAACTGATATCAAACACGCCGTTCAAAACCTCCATTGACTGTTTTTCTGACTCATCCTAGTTACTGTTTTCATATTTTTCATGTGATTAGCTCGATGATCAAACACGGAAAACAGGTCATGTTCGCCACTTTATCGTTCTCGTCAAGTGGGACCAAATAAGGCAGCAACGCAAATCTTGTGCACAAGAGAACCAGCAAGACAGACGTAACGGATCTACATGGATGCATCAGTGATCCGAAGATCGCGAATGTGTAATGCTGACAGAAACATACACGCGCACGGGGCCAGCCAATCAAGAACAGGGGAGGGACATGCGCACAAGCCCGGGCCAGGGGCAAAACGACGTCATGGCCTCTCCGCCAAGCATGGCATGTACGCGCTGTGTAGTCGGGCCCGTTCGTCGCGTCGGCGTAGATTTGTGCTAGGGTCCGTAACGTTCGGTTCATATTGGTGAGTTGGGATGTGGACTGTTGCCCGGGTGAACTGTGCTCAAACATCCCACATTCAGCCGCTACTCTTACTTCATAAACAGCTAGCTCCCTTCTACCTGTAATCATTCCGGCAGTCCATGGTGGAGTTCGGCTCCTGTATTCCTTTGCATACGCAATGTCTCCAACGTTGAAGCGTCTGTCAGACCGTTGGCGTTGTACCTTCTGTCCTACCCGAGGCTCATAATCAGAATGTGATCTAGGCAGCATAATCTCATATTTCGCCCGTATACTTCTTCCAACTAAACATTCACTAGGTGAAACATTGCCCGAAACATTTAAATGGGGGATTATCGTGCAACTACTGAGCAGAAATAGATATCGCTCTCCTGTGTACATGAAAATGTATCGTTTCAGTATCTACAAATATCTCAGTTTGACCATTTGATCGTGGGTGATACGATGATGTTCTTAGGTGCACAATATCGTTTGTTGAACAGAAGGCTGCGAATTCGCTGGATTTGAACTGGGTACCATTATCTGAGACAAGGACCTTGGGGAAACATAATCGATAGAATAGATAGCGAGCAGTGGATTGGCTAGGTGGTCTTTCTATGATACCAACTTCTGGCCCCTTATACGTAGAAACAACAACAATCAGGAGATAATCGTAGATTGGTCCTGTATGATTAATGTGGACTGTCGTGAGGATAGACGGTCGCACCATACTACTCGCGCCACTATTCAGTAGCAGCTTGGATCGAAATGATCGCGGGATAAATACGGGAGAGATATGGGAAGGATCACTGGAAGGTAGAATGACATAGAATGGCTTTCGCCACACGGCGGAACTGAAACATAGTGTCTAAAGCGATTGGAGCATCCTCAGAAGAGTGTGGCGTGCAAATAAGTGTTTCTGTTCGTAGTCCCGTTGAGACGCTTAAGTCGTGTATTGCTTTCCTAAATAAACAAATTGTGTGCCATCCACCTTCTGGGTTCACAGTAGGACTTTCCTCCATGGCTTTTTCTCAAACACCCAAGGCTTTGGATCTACTGTGGTATGTTCAGCTTGTAGCTGCGTGATGAGTTGAGAGATAATCATGGAATGCTCGAGGCCACCGCATTTTTCTCTCATTTCAGATAAACCATTTTTGATGTCCTTGGCAGTCGAATTATAAAATTTGTTAGTGAGACTATCTCAAAGTTTCAGCTTCTCGAACTATTGAATGCCAACTTGATTACGTGAGCAGTCGTTTATGAAATATGCCGATGCGGAAAATTTCCGGCCGCACAAGTCGCATCCACAATTCACGGTTCCTGCAATAATCATTCGACCACCGGAAGCACTATAGGCTGGGTCGCCACTAGACTGGAATTCTGGATATCCTAATGCTCCCCATGAAGCAGAATCAAACTGGAATACACAGTTAACAGCAGTGGACATAAAATTGCGTTTAGGTGCAAAATCTGTGGTAGCTCGAACAGTAAAATCAATACTAGATGTATTAAAAGTTTCCCTATGATTCATCGGGTGTTTGGGATAAGATCCTTTTTGTTGAGGACTTGCCTGTTTAGTATGGTAACAACACGCTTGTTTCTGTCCTCTTCGACCACACAGATGACATGTTTGGTCCTTATCTGGACAATCTTTCACAAAATACCAGGCTCCACATTTCCAGTATGCAGTTGAAGACACTGCCTACCGGTTAGAAGAGAGACTGGAGAAAGAAACACGTGATCCTGCTGTACTTGGCGTAAATTTTAGTTGGTAAGCCTCGTTGACCGCTGATTCTTTCGCTATCAACTCGGAGTCAATTGTTATACTTGTCATCCGTTGGCGTTCCTCTGTGATTATCTAAAAGTTGGGTTCTGAGGAACTGTCAAGTTTCGACAGAGTGCGGTTCCGGTGTTACCATAAGACGTCGACCGTAGTGCACTCACAAAGACCAAACATTTCAACTGATCCATTGCAGGCTCTTTCAAGTTGAACTGTTCGGCTTCTAAATTGCTTGTGCCAGCGTAGGACACAAAATCTCCCGATTCCTGTTTTTTTTATTCCCAAACATTTGTATCGGATATGGAATAAGGAAAATCGAGCGCTGAGTATTTATGTGAGACACTTCATTATTTCCCCGGAAATTATACCTGCTGGTTTCCGAGGCAGAATCAAACTGACGTACCTCTGGTATTCAACAGCACCGAGTTTGCACATAAGTAATCTCAATTTGTCATTGTCTTTCCAAGTTGCACAATCTTGTATACCATGTTTCAAACAGTATTCCTGATTCCGCTTCACAACGAAATTCTGTGATGGCATGGCGAGGTTATCACTGGCTAATCCTGATGGACCCGACTGAAGCCGTTACCATTGTTCCATCTTTTTTGTCAGCGTTTCAGTGGGTTTACTGTGCGTCTGAAGACTTTGCATAAACATGTCCAAGTATTCGGCCATGGTCCTTTATTAAATGATCGCCTGGGGTCGATAACGCTGTCACTGATGTATTCCTGAACCGCCCAGAGAACAGGGGGAACACAGATCGCGTGAGTTTCAGATCAGTGTATGCCCGAATGACAACATTGCGTGGATCATGTACTCCACGACATTAAAAGCCTGAGCGAGAACGACATATCGCTCTAAGCCAACCACAATCAACGTCAACGCACGTACGATCGATGACACTGTCTGCCGATGTGGTGACGGTGGTGGCCTCCAATATCTCCCCCTACCAGACCTACATTCCCCCCCCATCAGGCGCGAAACACAAAAAGGAGGTTGAGAGTAGAGACCGAATATCTATTGGACGAAATGTGCAGCTGGTCCCCGTTACGGCGCTATATGTAGTGCAACTGTAAATGGGTGTGACATGCGTGAGTGAACTCAGCTATCAACTGTCGCAATATGGACGTCAGGCGACGGTGCAACATTGATCGCGTCACCCACGTCAAAATGACATCAGCTTGGATGAAAAGTGAACAGACTAGGCGCTATATGTAGTGACCAGTGATAGTGTGGCTTCTCTAAGGATTCCAGCTGCAACCGTGTTTTATTACTTGTCTGTTCTGTCGCATGATTCTGTGTACGCCTGCTATAGGAAGCCTGACATGAACTCAGTGCCACTTTCTTCAGCTGTGCAACTAATTGCACGCAACGAATACACGCTTCTCTCCTAACGACTCATCCATTATTCCATTCTTCAAGGTCGTTTAACCTGGACATTTTCGAGCGTCGTTGGATGCACTCGAAGTTACCACACACACATCTCGCCTGGCGCGCTTTTGGGTGTCGCCGAGTGGGCTGGAGTCCAACTCGCGCTTCCTTTCTCTCTTCCCTTGGTTGCCACCGTTGATCCCAGATTAGGCTAGAACGAACTGCTTATCAAATTTACCAACAGCGCTGGAAATATAAGGTTTGTTTCCAAACCCTAATGCGTTCTTTTAGTTCGATGCCTATTAGGATCACATTTTGACTGTTCTTAAGGAAAGACGTTTTAAATTGTTAGTGGACGAGAGTCGAATGCACACCCACTTGTCCACTACACGTAAGTGGCACCAACATGCAAGTTGGCTAAGGAGATTAGGGACCGACCGTCAAAGAGCGAATAAACCGAAAACACGTGTGATTCGGGTTCGCGTCACACAGTCACATGGCATGTGAATAAACAGTCAGATAGCATACATTTTGTGGATTTTCCCAATAAACTAGGTACAACATGCAATTATACGTTTTGAAACTATTTTACACAGCATACCGCAAGCAGACCACTGAAATCTGTTGGTCGCGACATCCGAATCAATGGAAGTCGTCACTGAAGCAAGGACCAGTCTGCAGACCAGATAGCAGAGTGTAAACATATTCGGTGAACCAAATGGAAGCATGAGTAGTACGACAATCTGAAGAAAGTGAAACATCCCGGCTAACCCACAAACAACCGAATGGAGTGGGGAAGTCGATACGCGGTTGAGAGGGAGGGTATGGCGAGAAAAAGGCGTTCACCTGCAATGTGTATCGAAAAGGCCGCCACCACTGGCCCGGATGGGGATCGAACCCACGACATTCGCGTTATTAGCACGACGCTCTAACCGGCTGAGCTACCGGGCCTGTCAGCTGGCACCATAAGCATTTATTCCAATCCTACTCATCTGCAGTTTATCCATCTTGTGACTGACAAGATCGTCAAAAGCTCTCATTGAACTTATCATGAGACATAAATTGCTTGTCGTGCACTATACCTAGAATCGCTTTGCCAAGGGGTCGCTATTCGGATCACGCACTTGCAATGTGCCTCTGCGTTCGATTTGGTCTGCACCCATTATTCCAGGGAGTTTCATAAGCAGTCCATTCGGTAGGAGTGTCGTGCCGCGTCGTGCCTGGCATTGAGCCCTGTGCACATCCTGATGCCACGACCACCAGTTAGCCAACCAAACGAAGGTGTTCACGCACCAATCAAAGTGACGGACCGCGCTCGTCCAATATCGCCTACTCCACTGACAAGCCCTCCGATTATGAGCACGAGATCGTGCGTCTCGTCCCGATGCGAATAGCTCTCACGGCCCGGCGTACACCCTGTCCGCTTAACATACCATACAGCTATGGCAGCTGTAGCAGATGGGAGCAACATGCAGCAGAGGTGGTACAGACCACTTGTTCATCTCACTCTTACGCACACAGATTAGGAGACAGTGACGAGCACCACCAATGGCCATCCACATGGACACTGAACTTGTGTTGTCAAACCACAGCCAGTTGGTGTTCACACGCTATGGTCCACGTCATCTGAAATATGACTGCGCATAGCGAACTAAGTCTAGACCTGAAAATGTGAAAACTATGAAGAAAGTCCGCCATTTATTCACAAAAATTCTACACACATTCATGTGGTGCAACTCAAGTACCATCAAACACGAAATAAGGGAAGAAAAAACACCTGACCTCAAATGAAACAACACGAATGGACCGCACACCCGAAGCTTAAATAGAGCGTTAAAGAATGCATTTGTCACAGCTCAGTTCAACATCGGCTTTCAATATCGAAACATAAAGGCCTCGCACATTGTTTCACCGATTCCTTGTATCTAAATCAACTCGACCGTTTCTGTGGAGCTAGTTATCTCGGTTTCACCATCAAACACGTGGTTTCCAGGTTTCAACTCAGAGTGTCCTCTTGGTAACACACTTGTCAGGAGCACTTCGTAAACACAACATAGTTTCTTCGTCACTCCCGTGGTTGGGGAAGCCGAGCCGATCAGCAACTACGAAAGAACAACGGTGTTCCGGTCCCCCCTAGTATCCTTGCTCACATCACAAACGGCGCGCTGACTAGTCCACCCGCACTTATCCCCGTGGATGTTGATTGTTTCAAAGATCGTATTCATCTGCCATAGACGGTATGAGTGGTGATGAGCTGTATCATATGATATTTCGCCGACGTTGTTCGTTCGCCTGTTTAGATGTTTGTGGGACTAATCTCATTCACTCCACGTAATCCTCAGTAAGATTAAATCTCATTTCTATTATAAAAACGTACTCGCTAAATTGGACGGAAGTTTATCGCAAAAAATCAAGGATTATGCCTCAGTTCTTGTCCTCGTGCGTCAGGTGGTAGGAACAGTTCAACAGATTTGTCACCCCCCGCTGTTGTGGACAGACTCGTCTAGAACAAAGTTGGTGAAACCTCAGGGTGACACGATGTAGTAGCCGTTCGCCCGCGGCCTGTAAGGTGTACTGGCCAGGCTGAATTCGATCATTTGATTGGGGCAGGATAACGTTGGGTTCGACCCCAGTATCGACAACAAACCGTAAACCGACCGACCGATCTTTGATGTAAAATAGATGAGCAGAAAGAAGACATATATTGCGATATGTTAACATTTCATTTACTCTCATCAGTCGCAAACGTAAAACATGCCAGTTATATACAACAAATAGCTAACGACCCACAGGGACTAGACACACATACAGGCACACCAGTTATTATGTAATCATGACCATGGCAACCCGGCCGGTTGTTTCAACCACTTCTGTGCACATAACGTCGGTTGGTAAGTTCGAATGAGAATCGCTTCGCAAAAGGCTAGTAACTTCGGATTTCGGTTGCGCAACAGTATCTTGAATGAGTTAACCGGGTCAACTTGATGACCTGTTGTCATGAGATGTTTTGCAATCGATGACGTTGGATTTCGAGTAGTCAATGCGTCAATTTGGGACTGGTGCATCATCTGATGTTTCAACCACTTCGGGATGTGTTCCGCGACTCGCTGTGATAGTTGTCGGTCTGTTCTGCCTATGTAAACGTCACTGCAACTGCAAGTGAACTGGTACACAACATGGGAGACAGAACAGTTTGACAAACTACTTTTGCGTTTTCGGAGAACTGGTCCACTAGTGGTATGAAATAAGCGCAACTGCGCAGCCGCATACGTTCGAGCTAGGGCTGATTTTAATTTGTGCTTTATGTCATTGGATAGATGATCACCCTTGAATGGCAAGAATAGGCAAACATCCTTCTTTTGAACCGTCAGTACAGGCTCAGAGCTCTTCTTCACCGTATTATGTGCATCAATGAATTTGTCGGGGTATCCATTTGTTAGTAAAGTTCGCCTCAACAACTCCTGTTCTGTCTTCAGAGTGTCCGGAGTACAAATACGTTTGGCTCTCTGAAACAGTGTCTTAACTAAACCCCGTTTGTATGCAATAGGAGCAAAACTTGAAAACTGCATATATTGACCACCCCAAGTTGCTTTGCGGTGAACTGAGCGTTGTAACGTACCATCCGCGCGTCTAGTAATAAGTACATCCAAAAAAGGTAAAATAGATGACCAGTATCTACTGGTCATTGGGCGACAATCGTCGCCGTTACCCGCTGGGCTACCGAGTTGACGGTGATGTGTGGTGAGTTTGGAATGTGCGTGGTTGGCTGCACTTCTTTATTGTGTTTCGAAAGTTTGGTGGCACTACCACCACATTGATGGACCGCCAGAAATTGATTGTGCACGAGTATTGGATGAGCTTCTTTTAAGCCCGTTGACCTGCACACTCATGTTGCTCATACAATTGCTGTCATCGATTGCATGGGCTGAAATGGACGGCGAGAAAACGGTTGTGGTTGCTGCACACATTGGTTGTGGCGGAAAGGTTTCAGATACCTTATCTGTGAGGGTTGCCAAGTTGTCGATCGAACTGTCCTCATCCATGGTAGCCAAGATGTGTTGCCTCGCAGATGGCAACTTTCCTTTCCATAATTGCTTCAAGATGGCCTCGCCTAGCCTCGGTGGACCCAATAGGTCATTAATGTAACAGTAGTTGGGATAGGGAACAATCACCCAGTCCGACTGAGTTGAACAAGTCAATTAACAATTTCGCCTCTGATTTTCCGGTGTGTTTCAGGATTGCATTCTTTAGAAGAGTGTACAGGAAATTAGAGGGAACGGGTTCTAACAGATCCTCCAGATCCGATGCAACATCGAAAGACAATGTTGTATGCCAGCTAGTAAAGAACAGCCTCAATTTGGTGGGACCACTGTTTTGGGTTTCGGGTGATATAATCAAGCAATTTTAAGTCGAAACTGTTTTCGATTTTAATGTCAATATGCGCAAGTGACGTCGAGCATTGTTACTAATACCAATAAGAGTGAGATGGAAGCAGTGTCCAAACTAATATAGAGGGGATCACCAATTGTGTGGTGGCCTAGTCAACCAAATGATAAAATACCAAGGACAAACGGTGACGTAAACGAATGAGTGCAAAAGTATGTGTATAGCTAAAATGAAAGATATACCGACAAAATAGAACGGCTCATTGACAAGTTGAGGTCCGTTGAGTTGAAAGGGTCAGTACACGGGAAAGAAAGCGTCAGGGGGTAATTCCAAACGACGTCGAATAAACGATTCCACACATTGCGTGAGATGGCAAAGCGTTGAGCGTGGTAAGCCGGGAGATACGCGGGGCTAAGGTATTTCACCGCACAACCAATTTATCAGTCAAAAATCCACTCAAACTGAGTGGACACAGACGGTGCGTGGAAACTCTCGTTTATTGTTCTAACCAGTCAAATTCGGAAATGATGATGATGTTTTCGAACCAGGGTACAGATGAAGTTAACAAATGGTATGTGCGAAACGTACACAAATGAATTACAAGGTGAAATATGAACATTACAAATAGTGTGTAACGAGAGAGTAAGGAGTCGATAGAATCTACAAGTGTGAGTACTTGGTGTATCAGTATCGTTGTTGAAAAGCGTGACGAAAAGAAATGTATGAAGAGGGTAGTTTTTCGTGAAAACTACCTGACGGATAAGTTAAGAGTAATTTGCGATCATTAGTCCTGCGAATTATCCGGTAATTTTTTAAAATTACCCAAGCCTTTTCCGAGACTTTTCTGGCAAGGTAGTTGTGTAGACAACTCGCTGTTTAGCAGTGCTCACTTGTCCGACACATGAAGACTGGAGCAAACGTGTCGTGATTGAAGTTCTGAGTTGTGCAGTTTGACGAATATTTCCAGTACCAGTCCGAATATTTAAACACTGTTCTGTCAAGTGGTTCTAATAAGTTTGCTGTGTCTGCCCGCACGTCCCGCGTGGTCTAGCGGTTAGGATTCCTGGCTTTCACCCAGGCGGCCCGGGTTCGACTCCCGGCGCGGGAGGACCCTTTTGATCTTTCTCTCTGTTTTCTCAAACGCGCCTGCAAACTGTCCTCGTGGAGTTGTGCGGGTGTGTTCAGTATGCTGACTGCTCGCGGAAAGCTTGGTCACACCTGTACACCTGTACCGTTCGTGTAAAAACCGAGGGTAGTTGTAGCCATTTACTGTTGCCGCACTTCGAGAAACGGGTTCACCTAACCATATGTTGAATCCATGGTCGTGGACACGAACTGGCTGATCACAAATCAAAATACGATTTTTAAACTATTAGCACCCCAGCTTAACAGGAGCATCGTGTGAAAATGGAAAGTGAGCTAGATACACACGGTGCGTCCTTCTGTACGGGAAGTGTTAGACGAGTCAAAAGGGCACTCCCGCGCCGGGAGTCGAACCCGGGCCGCCTGGGTGAGAGCCAGGAATCCTAACCGCTAGACCACGCGGGACACGGGGTCACTCCTGGTTCGCCCACATCAATATAAACTCACAAACTAATTTATACGTAAATCCTTGATTAAGCCACAACGGGTAAAAACCAGTTATCAGTTTCAAAACGTTTCGACCCTCTCGGAGAGCCTTTCACAAGCGATTTGAATCAGAAAATTCACCTTGTGCAAGCTTCAAATGAGGTAGTCATCACCTGGCACGCGCATGTGTGTTTAACACACGGTGTGTGGACAGTCTACCAACAGAATGCATGGGTTCACGATTCACCTGAGGTCACCACGTGACGAGCCCAGGTGCACACAAGGCTAGATAGTTAGTGTATGCTGTGTGTGCATGTATACGATCAATCTACATGCGTGTAGACTGTTTGGGATGGGGTGGGTGACAGGGATCCGCACATCTTCTCCGACATGGTGCCACTGTTGTCCACCCAGTAAATCGAGCCAAACAACTGACAATTCCCGGCCATCTGAGCGATTGACCACTAAAGAATTGGTCACCGAAAGAGAAAAAGCCAAACGAAATCTGAAAGCATTGCAGGCGCACACAAAGGAGCAATCCGTAAGGCAACGGTTCGGCAAAACTAGGATGTTCAACCTAGGAGAACGGGTGAAGTATCGAGATCATCGGAACACGGGTGCTAGCTGGCCCGAGTCAAAAAAAACTTCTGCCTAAATAGAAAGGTCCGTATTTGGTAATTTTCAGACGGGACCCAGTATACACGATCAAGAAGGACGGCGAGACGAAACGAGTGCATGCCAGTGAGTTATCAGCGTGGCACGGTAGGCCGGCGCGATGAACCAGAGGATCAATAAACCGGGAGGAAACACACCGTCGATCGGAGAGGATTTATCAACCAATGGAAACGAACCAAGGAACCTCAGAAAAAGGAGGAGTCTTGAATGACAGGCAGTTTCGTTGTGAGTAGTGTACTACTCACAAGTAGTATTTGACGCACAGGCGACATTCAGGAACAAGAGGACAAGCCCCGAACGCGACGAACAAGGGGATACTATCGGAACTGTGTATATGTGCTGTGTGAGAACTTTCACCAAGTTTGTGATTTAGCTTTTGACATGAACCGTACGGAAGTTTGCACAGGAAACGAACTTGCAGGCCGAGCGTCTTTTGAGGACACAACACTCTCCGTGTTCAGGTTAGCAGCGGGACGCATCCTCTTCACATCATCTGTGAAACTGAGACAGACGTGCATCGAATACTGTGACACGTGTGCGTCTATCACACACACACACA
>QNGE01000621.1:0-20432 GCA_008508345.1 Paragonimus westermani
TCACACCATTGATGGGGTCACACAGGGAGACCGATTCATCCATTCCATTTGGCTAATCAACATTGCATGCATGGTCTCTAGCAATGGGAATGTTCATGCCATAGTTCATTCGCTCACTCGGCACGCTTTTATCCAACATCCTGTAGCGAAACTGACTCACACCAGTCCACCTGGCACACTCGGACCGGCTATCATTCACTGTAGTTTTTATCGGTCAACGTGCAGAGTTTGACGAAATGTGTTGAATCGTACGAAAGATAAACCGGTTAAATGAGTAATGACCAAAAGATCGAAAAGTACTGAGAAGTAAGTAGTAACCACAACAACAAATTGGTTCATTGCCTTCGATCAAGTGAAGAATCAACCTGCGTAGTGAAAAGCGCACTGGTTTGGGCAACAAAAATTTTATAATAGATCCATGTCACGCAGCCGATTGCGAAAGCTGCTGTCAAATCATTTCCAGATTGAATACATTTTATTAAACCCCACACAACCCCACAAAAAATACACGAAATATTATTTTGGCACGGTAAGAAATACGCAGGAAGCGGCAGGCGCTAGGTGTATCATTTGGAACTGATAAAATCAATATCTCGAGTCCGTGCGCAGACAATAAATCACGCAAAAGGTTGACGTGCCGTGGTTATGATTTGGCAGCATTCAGTTAGTTCGAAGAAAACTTTTCAATTTGTCCTGACAACATGATTAATCTTCGTGCAATCTAAGTGCTTTGCATGCCTGGCTTCTGAATAGTGATACTGATTAAGACAAAACGGCTCACAGAATACGGCGGTATGTTTTTCTTTCGGTCAATTGTTAGACAACCACTACCCTACATGAACTATTCCCTCTGGGACATTATCATAGCGCACACTGCCCTAGATTACGTTCAGGTAAGTGGCGCGTTGTGAGACCTACTTAGCTTGCTTCAGCAAAACGGTCGAGTTTGTGGGGAACGGCATCAGATGACTTTATCCCTCGTCCATTGATACGATTTGCGTCTGGAAGAGATTACTTGGAAATAAAATTAGTTATAGCGGCCGATTCACTACTTGATCACCTATCAACTAAGTGCCAGCGGCCACACGATAGCCGTAAGCTGTTATAGAGTACTGGGACGTTGGTACGACTAAAATATTTGAACCCGGAAACCGAATAACTGACAATGGCCTATATTGCCAATAGTCTGGGAAAGCGAGATGTAAACGAAACATGACATAAAATGGCTTCGGGCAAACCAGCAAGCAAGCTACGGGAACTTGATTGGCCGAATAAATTGCAAATGGCGAACGTGCAATCAAACACTGACGATGCTGCCAAAGACAAAAATAAACGGCAAGACAATTGAACTCTGACAAACGAAGTGTGTCTCTACACTGTGCTCATTCCTGAACAGCGGAGAAATGGAGTGTATGTTGACAATTCGTTAACTATCGTATGATTTATACATATCAACCGAAAAAGACAAGAAGCCATAGGATACACAGGCAGCCACACCAAATGTTATATAGTCAGGATCACAACAATATGATGAAATCCAAAAGCTACCTTTGTACACACAGTGCGAGCTAACAAGTCAACAGTGTTACAGTCTTTCTGAAGACCTGAAGGTTCGGGTTCAAAGTAAGTAACGAAGTACTGCTGATGTTACAATTAACGCTGGAAGGCTCAACAACAGTACATCCATTTATCAAATGCCTATGACGGCAGTAAAGGCGGTGGTATGTTATGAGATGTCCAGCAATCGGGGATATGATTTCTCGAAAAGCTCGTTAAACAGTTTGGGATTGTCACGTTGTTAGCTGTGCAAACTACACCTGCTTGTGTTCAACTAATAGCAGTAGTAATCTCAGATTTGTTACGCCATGTATACGTCATTGCAACTGCAAGTAAACAGTATAATGATATGGTGCTGGTTTTCTTTTCAACTCTCGTTGACTGTTCTGTCTGCCGCCAGTATAGCTGAAACATTCGGGATACCAGCATCACAGAATCCGCTTTGGTATCTTTCACAAAGTCTTGCTGGACACCCGGGCAAGAGCGTTCTTACGTTCTATCTTGCTAAGACACCTTTACGGGAAGAAACGCGACTAAGAGTTTGCTTGAAATGGTTGATTTCAGTGCCTTGTCATCCACAGCGTCCGGGAATCGTACTACCAGGAGCAGGTCGATCAGATGTCAGTTAACACAGGATCAGCTACTACAAGCCAGGTAAGAGGTCTTCATCAAAGTTCCCTTTCCGAGACGAGGCTACCTGGTGACCTAGTGACTTCACCAGGCTGTTTTGCAGTCTAATTCGTGAAATATCCAGGTTAGTAAGAACATTCGTATCGCCTGCATCTACCGGTTAGTCGTTTACAGGTAGTGTCTGAATCGCCCGCTAACAGTAAGTCCTTAATATTTTCATCTACCCTCTGTGTGGGCGTCAATCGCAACACATCACATTTAGCCCACTCTGCCTTCAAGTGTGTGCTTAGTTTGTAGCTGCGATTGTGGATGTGAGCGACATCACGACGTAGACCAAGTTGTTCATTCATGCATGCGACCCTGTTTACTGTAGATCTTCCGGACAGCGGCAGAAGTGGGATATCAGACGGCTGGAGAACAGGGAAACGAAGAATGCCTTTCAACGTGCAGTCGTCGTTCGTCTGCAAAACGCTCCTATATCCATCATCTCCAAGGGTACGTTGCAACAACTCAAGAAACAGATCATGGCAGCAGCCACTGAGACGATCGGTGTGGATCGCAATAAACGCCAGGACTGGTTTGAT
Organism: Paragonimus westermani; assembly: GCA_008508345.1. NCBI lineage: Eukaryota > Metazoa > Platyhelminthes > Trematoda > Plagiorchiida > Troglotrematidae > Paragonimus > Paragonimus westermani. The sequence continues at coordinate 2,772 of QNGE01000621.1, forward strand.
GAAAACAACGTGGCTATCTCTATGTTGGTACGAGAGAAAAATGCCGTGTTCGCCACATCCACAATGGACCCAGCCAATGGATCGAAGAAGGCTAGGTTCCGGAGTATCTGCCGCCAAATGGCCGAGCGTAATCGAGGGATTGAGGACAACTGGTGTAGGAAGCAGGACGACCGCATACAGGGTTTCGCAGATCTTCGACAACACAAAGTTCTACGATTCGCTTAAGGCGATCTTCAGTCCATGTATCTAGTCTACTGAATTACTGGTAGACGTGCACACGGGCTATTCTTGCACCCAGCAGGAGGACATCATGAAAGCATGGCGAAAACACTTTGACAGCCTGCTAAACCGCCCTGTTACAACTGATTGGGTGTCTGTGAACAGCCTACCGCAACAGGAAATCAAATCTTCACTTGGATCGCCCCAGATTTGCTGGATTTGCAGAGGGCGATTGGTCAGCTACGGAACCGGCATGCTACAGGCGGGGACGGACTTCCAGGTGAGATCCTGAAGATTAGTGGACTGGCGTTGAAACGCGTTTTGCTCCAGCTAGTTCGCTCCATCTGGGTGAACAAGGTGATGTTGCAAGAATTCAAGAATGACCTTATCGTACTCTTGTTCAAAGGTAAAGGTGGCAAACAATGCGCCGACAGGTATCGGGGCATCAGTCCTCTGAGCTTCAGGAAAAGTGCCGGGAACGGAACCAATGTCTGTATACTCCGTTGGTGGACTTCTCCAAGACCTTTGATTCCGTGAGCCGCGAGACACTGTGGACGATTTTTGGTAAGTTTGGATGTACAGGTAATTTCGTCAGTATGATCGGATTGTTGTACGTGGGCATGAAGGCAAATGTGCAATCGTGCTGATCGACCTCTGATAATTTTGACATTGTCACTGGCGTGAAGCAGGGTTGTGTGCTAGCTCCAGCCCTGTGTAGTTTATGTTTGATTGTCATGTTGTCAATCGCTTTTCAGGACTCTGGAGAGGGTGGCGTTGAGGTACAGTACCGAACGGACGGGCGCCTATTGAATATCGGACGTTTCAAGGCCCAAACCGATTACACACCTCAACGATAAGCATACTTCTGTTCGCAGATGACAACGCATTACTGGCACACAATGAAGAAAAACTATAACGCCTTTGCGTCGGCGGCATCCACGTTTGGATTAGAGACCAACACAGCTAGGAGGTTTTCTTTTTTCAACCTTCTCCTGGTGGAGGTGTTGCGTTGAAGGAGAAGTTGTCGATGTCTGCGGGAATTTTTGCTACTTGGGTAGCAATTTGTCGGCGGATCTGTCCGTGGACCGCGAGTTGAGAGTGCATGTGGCGAAGGCTAGCTCTGCTTTCAGGCGTGTTGAAAGGGGTGCCTGGAACAATCATAGCCTGAAGATGGCCACCAAGCTGTGTGTTTACCGCTCAATGGTGCTGTCTATACTGTTGTACCGCAGTGAGAGGTGGACATTGTACCGACAGAACGTGAGCTATCTGAGCCGCTTCCATGTACAGTGTCTGAGGCGCATCTTGGGTATCCGATGGCCGGACATGATTCCGAACACCGAGGTACGGCGGCGAGCGGACATGGACGGGATAGAAGCCATGCTGATGCTGAATCAGCTCCGTTGACTCGGTCACGTCCGTCGGATGAGCGATGACCGCATCCCGAAGCAGCTGCTATGCGGACAACTGAAATCCTGGTGGTCAGAAGCGGAGATACAAGGGTGTTTTGTAGGTAAATCTCTTACGTTATGACATTTATTTTAGATGTTGGGAAGATTTGTCGTTGAACCGGACGGCCTGGAGGAATACGGTCCGGACGGGCGTCCAACTGGGTTTCTGCAATCTTCTACTCATTCATTTGTTCAGCTTTGTTGGTTTACTGTGTGATAAATAGTATGTCTGACTTTTCTTAGTTCAAGGTGAATTTCGCTTTTCATCCTTATCTTCCCTAGGATGCACTAGCTTGCACTCCTATACTGCAATCTTTATTTCTCAGTTGAAATCTCGGTTTACTTTTCGAGAGATGAGGGTTTTCTTTCCATGATAGCCAATCAACTGGCTAACCAGTATCGGTTGGACACAAAGGCCCCACTCACACACCTTCTAGTCTTATTTTTTCAGGTCTACACTGGATATTTGGTGTGTGAGTGGAACCACAAGTGGTGTAGCGCAAGCCAATTGCGGTGATTGCTGAGCGCAAGCGTCCTTTGGCTTCCATCACCGCGACAGCCTAATCCGATTCGGATACCGCCAACCTGCTTTCGGAACAGTGCGTTGCACGCTTGGATCACATCATTTTATCCTATTACTGAAGAAGTAGTAGGTAGAAGTAGTTAAGGCGCATAGTGCTTCCGACCTTCTGACGAATTAGGGATGCACAGTTCATGTATGTGTACAACTTTGCGCCAGATGTCGGAAACTTAGCTCATTCGAACGAATAGTGCACGCCGGATATTAGTGTTTGACTACCGTTGTCTTGTACAGGTAGCCTGTATCAGTTTGGAGGTGATTGGGTTAACTACGCGACAGCCTGGTGATTTTCGTTTGTGAAACTTCAAGACTCACTATTGGCGTGATAGAAACATGCAGTTTACACTGGTTAGGCTATTGTCTATGTACGTCACCGGAACGCACATAAAACAGCGTGTTTTTTGATGCGACTGCTAACGGTTGAAAGGAATTTCAAGGCGGCCAGGCAAGGATGTGTTCACGAGTTATGGATAATTTTATCAACTAGATGGAGAAGTTCGGGGGATACAGTCCACAAGACTGGGGAGTGTGCGACCGTCCGAATCGTTTGAGGGATAAGCTGTCGGACGCTGCAAATCGTCGCAATCAACGGCGGTCGCTTAGCTAAGGAAATCTGAATCCTTCTCATTAAATTCTGTTGTTTGTTTGCTCAGTTCTTCTTTTCATATATTTGCATATAGTCGTTTATCCATCCTTTCATGGACCACTTCCACGATCGACTACAACGTCAGCCGTGCCACGGACGGGTACATGATTCAACGACGACTGTGTGTATTGCAACAAGTTCACATAATGAAATTACTTGTGGGCGTATACAATGAAACAAATGCTGTCCTTGACCCGTTTACCAATCAGGTAACAGACGAGGGTTGTTCTTGATCAGAACATAATCTCTTCTTCAGTGTAAGTCTGTAACAAGAATGACGAAGGTGATTTGACCTTACTGACTGATCACATGAGACGTGAAAGAAAAGGTAGCGTTTGCAACAGATAGGTACTGTGCGTCCCAAAAACAATACGTTTGTGGATGGTGCATCTGAAGGATCCATCTGGTTGGGGGTCTGTGTAAAGGAGCTACTGGTAAACACGATTGGAGCCTCCAGAGAACAACGAAGTTTAATCTCTCGGTTGCCATTGAAACACTGGACGTAGTTCGTAACGTTTTTTGTCCTTGTGCGCAATAGGTTAAGGTCTAAACAACATGGGGCTGCAAGTCGGGCTTTGACGCACTATGACTGAGTGGCTGAGGAAAAGAAGGATTGGTCAATAATACACTGCACGTGGCGTGAATTGAATGGGTAAAACAGATAAGTCGACAATTATATTGCGTCATCCCATTGAAAGATTTCGGGAGCTACCAGGAAGCTTTGACGCAGTTCATGTACCCTATTGAGATGTTGTGTGTTGTCTTAAATGATGAATAAAGTTGAAATGCTTGCGAAGGCATTTTTGAGTTACATTTGGCTTCGCTGTCGATCACCAATTCACTCCAATGTAATGAACATCTTCAAACATTTGCATATAATCTTTAGTCAGCATAACCCCAACTCAATATGAACTCAAATGTGACAGATTTTGAGGTCCGTAAATTGAAGGGATCTTGCTGGTATCTGTAGACGTGCACAGATACCGGATTTTTAAAGCACTGCGATATCCAACACACAAAGGATGACTAAACAAGTGATTTGCATAATTGAAGAAACAGTGAATGTCTGTTGTGAAAATGGTTACCGATGGAAAAATTCATTCATAAAAAAAGAAAGTAGTCCATCCGTTATTATTGTTGTGTGACCGCAAAAGACGCTTGTCTTGGGAGCTTATTTATTGCCAAAAAACCTCACAAATTATGTGAAAACATGGAAAAACGAACATGCACACTCATTTACATGACTGGCATGTAACCCCACCCGGCTGGGCAGCAGTGCACCGTCATTCACCTTAGCCACGCTTCCCATATGGCGCATAAACACGGTTCCAATGATCGTTTATGGTCCCTCGCCCTCCTGACGTTATGACTTGCCCTCCAGTTCCCGAATGTACGTACCATACTTCTCACAGACAAAAGTGAATATCATATAACGGTTACACCATTTCCAAGGGGGTATTTTTGGCTGTGTTTTTGTATCATAGTATTGAGATATATTACACACTGTGTTCAACTTCTTTTATAATGTAGTGTACTGTGAAATGAGTGAGTAGACGATAATGATGCAGTTAGGAAATGACGTAGATAACTATGAGACGTTCCGGATTCATTGGACTTGGGTCTAGTCTACAAATCTCAGCATATTTAACAACGACAGTTGGTATTATTTAACTTGATTCGTTCGGATTACCAGATTAGTTCGATGAGTTACATGCAGCTGTGCACTAAGCAGTTCTGATACTTGAGTATCAGTTGTAGTTAGCTGAGGTATAGTAATACAAACGTCGGTGAACCAGTGAACTTACGAATCAACTCCTTGAATTCAACAGAGGTTACTTTGATCGGTCAAATGACTTCCCGTAGCCTCAATACTAGTTACCGGATTTCTCGAGGTCGTACTGTAGCAGGATATGACTTTCTTACGCACCTGACCACCGTATTTATTATGTGATAGTCGACCTGAAACCTTACTTGACCATCAAATCTGCCATAACCACACAAAACAATATAATCTTACATCCTAACGGATGTCATTAGAACTTCAGCCGTGTAGCTAAAATAAATTCTGGATACTCGTTTCGAACAGAGGATACTACCAGTTACATTAGAACTGCCCGAAAGATAACCATTACATCAAGCTGAGTTCGACGTACAACCGGGCTATAACTTAACCATATCATGAATTGCACAACTGTTCAACTTAGATTGTAAGTTGCACAATACGCCCATGTCTGTCACATGTGGCATCCCTCAGGTGATCAGAAAGGTGTGATGTATGAAAATCTGTTGCGTTTGATGATTCACCTCGAAGCAAACCGAAGAAGTTTTAGGTTGATTTAATACTCGAAATAATGGACTTCGAATAACCCTAGAAATCATACTGCAGTTGAAACCCTCCACACAAGTGATAGTGAGAAGACCCCGTAATGGTTGCAGGAAGCAGTTCTTATTCACGAGATAGGAAGCCGTATTAATAGATGTGCAGCAATGGGAAACGAATCTCAGTCTGTTATCGACTGACGGTGCTGGCCTGTATAGTCACAGACTGTAAGTTAATTGGTGCAATACAGAACAAAGAAATTAGCGAAAAACGGAAAACGAAGCATTGAGACTGTTCGTCCAATGCGACCAGTTTAGCATGACGTTTGGACTTGTCCACTGTTAGATTTTCTGTTGTGTCGAGATTGGGTGAATCGAGTAGACTTTTAACACAGTTTAGTATGGTCCTATTTTAAAACCACGAGGATCCATAGCTTTCCTGAGCTGATGCACACAATGTGCAGCATCCTAAGACAATCATTTTCATTTTCTTACTATAGCAGCACAAACTGTTCAGTAGTTACAAAGGAAACGTCTAACATTGACTTTCTCATAGTTCCAAAGTCGCGTCTTGGATATGCAGTCTTTCAACAAATTGCTTTGTTACATTGGAATGAATCACCTGAACTGAAGTCTGTTAGAACAGCCACGATGCTCAATGTTGACAATTATTTTGATATTGCCTCCTGTGTTCGTAAGATAATGATAACTTTAAAGTTACCACGTACCGCAATAGGTGTCCAAAGTGGAATTAGACAAGGCAGATTCATGTAAATTGGATAACGTTCTAATCGCATAATGTTGAGAGATGTGGTGTGTATGGAGACGGCCATAAGAGCACCGAAATTTTTCCATTGATGACGCATGTCAGTAATCGGAATATTGCTGTGGTCACCAGCGGTAAGCCTCACAGTTCACTGAAACGAAGTAAATTGTGAAATTTCCAATAACTGTGGTCTGCGACCAGTTCCATGTGAAACTTGAGTGGTGGACTTTTGACTCCCTCACCATCAATTAAATATTCTTTTTTAGAAATCTCCGTCGTGCACATAAGTGGTTACTTTAAGGCGCCAGCTAATTTCCTTGGGTATCGATGCTTCATTTGGTTGTCGTGGGTAAAGTAATAGTGGATTTACCGACTTAACGACATTATACGTCATCGACCAAACCAACCTCTCAGTTTGCCACCAGAATTGTCGTCTGAACATGATAAGGTCAAGGCCATTCCGGTCTTTGTTGCAGTGCGTAAAATATACTCATAGGTACGGATAACCGTATAGTGACAACCGTTCGGATGCAGCGTGTAGATACACGCCACGCTCACCTTCGCTGGACTAAAGTTTGATTATAGTCCAACAGTCCCGCACGTTCCTTATTAAATCACTCGGCGCTTACAGAGTTATACCTGACATAATAGGTTACATGTGCGCACACAAACGTCAAGTGTTACTTCCCAGGAGGTTCGCTTGCCAAAAATCACAAAATTTGCGTTGCTTTTTAAGTGGTCCAAGAAATTTCTAATGTAACCCATCAGCTTTAACACTGCAGGATGCCATCTGTATCTGTCGCAGGTGTGCATGAGAAAATGCGCATCAATTTCACTGATATTTAGTTACTTGCCACCTATAAAGCAAGGTCACATTCCCAGCCACATAGTTCAAGAAAACATCGTATTTTATATCTAATAATTAAGGGTTCAAACCTGAATTCAACATTCTGTAAAAGCAACGGGGTGGAAATTTTGGGCAGTTGAAATGAGCAGCTGCCGTTCCTAAGATTAGAACACGGACTGGTAAATGAAAACTTGAACTGAAGAAATCAAAGATTACTGATCAGTAGTCGGGGATTCGGTTTATTTTCAAGTTGACCATCACACACATCTGATTGCAGACTTCGCATTCAGATAGACTTTCCAGCCAGCCCCCATCGAAAAGAAGCAATAGACTCGAGTTCCGCTCTCATTAGAGCTCGTCAGTAGTGCATATCCTTACCACGACCGGGATTTGAAATCTGGCCATTCCAATCATGAGGCAACCGTGTTTACCACTGCGCCATTGACCTCACATAAGGCACGACCGAATTATCAAATCTGAACTCTCAACTACTCTCGCTTGTGACAATGATCAGGTTGCCTGATCGACTCGACAGGAGACAAAGAAGCTGTTCTGTTGAATCCAATCGATAACCCCGCGATTAGGACTCCCGAGAGAGACCGAAATCTCTGATCTCATTAACAAAAAGATGCATGATACCAACAAAGTTTATCATCCATTTCTAGAAATCCAAGATGACGGTGAAAATATACATACTGTTCGTCCATCTTAGAGGTACAGTGGGTGAGCTTTTTAGAAGCGTCGAGAAATGTACAACGGAAACCCGCAAATTCTCTTAATACCTGGAAGCGTTTCGTCCTGCAACACACCTGTTGCACACACGTATATATTTCACAGTTACGCACTTGCCTATTCTCCTCGCACCTAGTCGGGATCATTACAGTAGGTCATAATATTCAGTAATCACTGTTTGATCTCTGTCGGATCATCATCGTTCCAATGACGTTGCCTAAGTTTTAGCCGTCCCGTGAATGGGTCTACGGGATGACATCGCAGCAGCATAATCCTTGACACCCTGAACGGACTGTCATCTAAGTGATGGAATTCGACGATAGATACACACTGCCTCTGCCAAAAACGGTTTTAATCCGAATCCCGTGTACAGCATAAAGGTGTATATAAGCAGGTATAAACCAAACTTCTTGGATTATGCAGGTATGACTCGATTGATTGAATACTGTAGCATGCTCCCGTATTTCATTGAAAATGCCCAGCCTGTCGTGGCCATTTCGCAAAATAACAGCCTGGTTGATTGAAGCAACGTGCAGACGTGCATACGGCCAGCAATCAACTAGTGAGATCACCTGTTATCTATACTGGCTGGTCACGCTTCCAATCCCTTCCACATCAACGGGAACGAGGGCTATAGAGATGTTGTAGCCAACGGTCGTGACGCCCAATGTATAAGCCATGTTCAGCCGTTGAAAAGAACATAAATTACGCGAAGGACGTGAAGACGTGAGAATGAGCAACCGACTAAGGTTAGTCCGGAAGAAATCAATTCTGAAGTGGTGTGGCATACTGATCATTCCATAGTTCAGGGCCTGTAATCAAAACCCAGAATCCCAACCATGCCATAGAAATTCCTAATGAAACACTTACCTACAGGGCTTATCCAGAAAGAGGTATCCTAAAAGAACCAGATTGGCAAACAGCCCCAACACCTCCGTAGTCATGCATGTCAGTTTGTACGTAGGTGTGCACGCACTTCAGGTCAAATCGCTCAGCTTCATCGGTCCAAAGTCGATCGATAGCATCCAACCGTTGGCTAACTTCTCATTTTTTGGAAAGCAAGGCATACCAAAACGAGTCCAAACGGATAAAAATGATTCTCTCAATGAATGTGCCAGATTTTTACAGCAGTAAACAATAGACTAAAACCAGACAGTTTTCCCACTGACATGTCATGCTGTGTTTTGAGGTTTACCACACCATCTGTGGACTCCGTTGTGATGTTATATAGCCGCGTTGTCAAAATGCTAAGTGGCGTAGGACACTTCTCATTCTTGTGGCCTCGTTATCGAGTCAAATTTATTTCATGTTAGCTCTACTTTCTGTTATTTCTATTGTTGCAGTTTGGTGCCACGGTGGAGTTAACTTACGATGTCATCAAAATCGGTATGAGTAGTTTGTTAAAAAATGGCATCATTCGCGCCAGCCTTCAGTAGTAAGCAAAATTAATAATCTCTTGCCCACGTAGAATAATTTTCTAGAAGATCTAACAGTATGGTTCCTACTCAATACTATTCTACTACACACGGAGTAAAACGTTTCCTTAGGGACTAAGGACTTGTTAGTGTGTTGGCTCATATATTCCGTACCTCAATCAACGCTGGTTGAATCTACCGGGTATACGGATTTGCCAATTAACGTCAGAGATGTGTTGTTCTACGGTCAGGTTAATATTACAATCAAGCAGGTAACAGATGGGATGAAAGTACTGGTATCCTAGATCTGACATGTAGTTTACAGTGTGGTATTGATATACTACTAACACCAAATGCGCGCAAGTACTTCTAGTTGTTCCACTGCTGGGTAGTGGATTTTTGTTTCACCAAGCTCCATTCACAACTTGCAAACAGATAGTAAAACCCGCATATCAATAAGTTACTCTTGTGTTACTGTGGCGCTTGTACAGCATTTTTTTATCTCATAATTTTCATTGATCTTCAAAATTTCACCTCTCTCAAGTTTACATGTACACTTGATGTTTAAGTCAAATGGATCGAATGAATCAACAATAGGAAAATTCTTCTCCAAGGTTGCGAGCCGTGCGTTCTCTCTTTTCTCCCTGTCACCTGTGTGCTGATTTCTGGACAATTAATGGCGATCGGAATCAACCGTCTAGTTCAGCATATCCCCGGATTTATCTGTCGTCACAAATATCTCCGTTGTGGAATCAGAAGCCCTTCGGAACAACACCACGGATCGTATCCATTGAATACCTTCGTCAAGTCCAGTGGATCCCTAAATTCACACGCCTTCACGAACTATTTTGAGTCAGTTCCCTTTGATTTCATCGCATTTTGGCTTCAGTTCATATCTAACATTTACGCAGAGTTTAGATACACAACGTAAATGGGTGACTGAATTTTACATTTTGTTTATCATAAATATATATATCTTTGGTTTATTTAACAATAAGCTCAGAACTCACAATAATTTGCAATGATCTTCGATTTTGACAAGGATTTGTTTTCCCAGAACACTATTAACTTCAAATTATCTGCATTGGGTATTTCAAACCTTCGTGTTTGCTTCACTCAGGTGGAGGAATTTTTCCGGTTATGTAAGATTACTTCAAGAGCTACGCAGTTGCCAACCAGCATACGGCATTGTTGAAACAACTTCGAGCAATCTACTAACCCACATCCAATACCACTACGTGGAAATATGACGTTGTTCATCACATCACCATCAAGGGACTGCTCAACTTCGTGCATCCACGCCATCTGTCTTTCGAGAAGCTGAAGGTTGCCAAGGCAAAAATTCGTTAGTGCTGCGTCCAGGAATTACCCGTCCCTTGTCCAGCCTACGGTCATCGCCCTTGCACACCGTCTCCAATAAAACAGCTAGCAATTAGAGACCATGTGGCGACTACCCAGCGCTGAACAACGCCACCGTGCTGGATCGTTATCCCATTCCGTACATCCGTGACTTTTCCATCGCTCTTTCTGGAAAACAGATCTTTTCAAGAATAAATCTGGTCAAGGCATACCACCAAATTCCCGACGACACCGTCAAAACAGCGACCACAATTTCATTTGGCCTATTCAAATTTGTCCGTATGTAGTTTGGTCTCCGGAACGCTGCCAAAGCATTTCAACGCTTCATTAACCAGGTTATACGTGGATTAGAAGTTGCGTTCGTCTACATCGATGACGTACTGTTTACCATTTGCGATGTGGAGGAGCATGTGTCTCACTTACAATCTGTCTTTGAATGTTTAAACCATTATAGCGTCACTATAACCATAGCCAGGTCCGTCTTCGGCACGTCTTCTATCAAATTTCTCGATCAATGCATCGACAAAGACATCATCAAGCCACCACCAGAGAAAACCAACGTGATTTCGGATTGTTCACTGTCTCTGCAAACTAAAAGTCTCCGTCCGTTTCTAGGGATTGCCACTTGTTATAGTCGCCTTACCTCCAGTTGCTCTGACGCGCTGAAACCACCGACTGACATGCAGCAGAAAACCCCCGAAAAGTTCGTCTTCAGCCTAGTAGTCATCACCCCTTTTGCATCCGTCAAACAGGCTCTGACAAATGCCGCATCTCTCGACTGTTTAAGTACTGACGAAAGTACAAAATTGGTTTTACAGACCGACGCATCTCATCCTGCTGTCGGTGTTGTTTTGCAGTAAATCACTGACAATGAATCCCGACCGTTCTCCTTTTTCTCTCGGAAGCTACAGTCTGCCCAAACAAGTTACAGCATCTTCGCCAGAGAATATCTGGCTGTCTGCCTCACCGTCAAACACTTTCGACATGTGTTAGAAGGACACCAGTTCGCCATCTTTACCGACCACAAGCCCTTACCGTACGCTTTCAGTACTTGTCTGGACAGATACTCCCCGGGGGAATCCCACCACTTAGGTTCTCTCTTTCATTCCACGACGTACACCCGCTACGTTGATGGTCCAAGCAACCTACTCAGAGATGCTTTAGCCCGCGAACATATTCATCATTTATTTGCATCTCTCATCGATTAAGAGGCCATGGCAACAGCCCATCTAAACGAGGAAGAATTTAATCGGTTACATTCTTACCTGTTTCTGAAATTCGTTCACCTACCACTCTAACGTTGCGACTCTAAAACGCATTGTGACATCTCGATCGGTAAACCTCGAACTTACCTCCCTTACAATTACTGGCGAAACGTTTTCAGACATTTTTACTATATCTTTCACCACAACAACCACTCTACTCTCAAGGTAATCAGTGACCGTTTCGTTTGGCCGAACACTTGCGAGGTAAGATACATCACAATAACATCACCACACCCGACACTTTTGGTGTACCGGATGACCTCTTCAAACACGTCTACGTAGACACAGTAAGCTCGTCTTTACCCTCAAACGGCTTTACCCATTTGTTTACCTGTACTGATCGCTTCACAAACTGGCCACTAGCAGCGCCCATAGACGACATCTCAGCCGAGAACAATGCGCAGGCAGCTGTGGAAACCTGAGTATCCTGCTTCGGCGTACCTGTTCCCATAACTGCTGGCCGAGGTACTCAGTTCACAATCACGCTATTTTGTAAACCACAACACGTACTCGGCTGTAAACACTTATGAACAAGCGCCAACCACCTTGCGGCCAGTGACTTAGTGGAACGCTTGCACAGTCATATTAAAGCCACCATCCTTGCTACGACGTTTGGCTCAAACTGGTCAGAAAATATGCCGCTCATTTCGTTTGGCATCTGCAACACCATCAAGGAATACATCGGCTGTGCTCCAGCTAAATTTTTCTATGGCAGCACCTTAAGCCTACCACGTGGAATGTTCACGGATCCTAGGACCACCGGCGAGATAGACCCAGCAGCTTACATTACACATTTTGAAATGCACATGCACAAGTTAAAGCCCACTCCTACGGGGATCACCCCGAAGCAGACTCAAGTACATGAAGACCTATGTGCACACTCCTCGTGTTCATCAGAGTCGATATATAAAAGAAGTCCCTTCAGTCACCCTGCGAAGGTCTGTTTAGAGTGCGCGAACACAAAGACATTTGAGCATAAACGGTTATCGTACTCACCATTCGATAAGCGTTGACTGCTTAAAATTGGCCTATGTGGATCTTTTCGCTAGAGTACTGAGAGCCCACGAGGTGTACAAACAACCTCAAAAAGAGCATCTGCCGACTGTCTCAAGAGTGTAGTACTTCGAATTCCGCCTCACACAGGATACTCAGAAGATAAGACTGTCGGTCACACCAGCAGGTCCCATCAGGGGAGGTTCGGTTATCGATTGCGGACAGACGTGGATTAATTTGCATGTGGGAAATTGGCAATTGTTGACACAGTATTAAACTGTTAAAATGTATTCGCTCGGAAACCTCACTGAAGCATAGCAATAATACTGATCAGTTCACCTCACTAATTCATGCTGACTCCTAACTCTGCATTGTTTTCCAAACAATGGGAAGTTAGCCATCAGCTGGATGCTATCGATCGACTTTGGACCGATGAAGCTGAGCGATTTGACCTGAAGTGCGTGCACACCTACGTACAAACTGACATGCATGACTACGGAGGTGTTGGGGCTGTTTGCCAATCTGGTTCTTTTAGGATACCTCTTTCTGGATAAGCCCTGTAGGTAAGTGTTTCATTAGGAATTTCTATGGCATGGTTGGGATTCTGGGTTTTGATTACAGGCCCTGAACTATGGAATGATCAGTATGCCACACCACTTCAGAATTGATTTCTTCCGGACTAACCTTAGTCGGTTGCTCATTCTCACGTCTTCACGTCCTTCGCGTAATTTATGTTCTTTTCAACGGCTGAACATGGCTTATACATTGGGCGTCACGACCGTTGGCTACAACATCTCTATAGCCCTCGTTCCCGTTGATGTGGAAGGGATTGGAAGCGTGACCAGCCAGTATAGATAACAGGTGATCTCACTAGTTGATTGCTGGCCGTATGCACGTCTGCACGTTGCTTCAATCAACCAGGCTGTTATTTTGCGAAATGGCCACGACAGGCTGGGCATTTTCAATGAAATACGGGAGCATGCTACAGTATTCAATCAATCGAGTCATACCTGCATAATCCAAGAAGTTTGGTTTATACCTGCTTATATACACCTTTATGCTGTACACGGGATTCGGATTAAAACCGTTTTTGGCAGAGGCAGTGTGTATCTATCGTCGAATTCCATCACTTAGATGACAGTCCGTTCAGGGTGTCAAGGATTATGCTGCTGCGATGTCATCCCGTAGACCCATTCACGGGACGGCTAAAACTTAGGCAACGTCATTGGAACGATGATGATCCGACAGAGATCAAACAGTGATTACTGAATATTATGACCTACTGTAATGATCCCGACTAGGTGCGAGGAGAATAGGCAAGTGCGTAACTGTGAAATATATACGTGTGTGCAACAGGTGTGTTGCAGGACGAAACGCTTCCAGGTATTAAGAGAATTTGCGGGTTTCCGTTGTACATTTCTCGACGCTTCTAAAAAGCTCACCCACTGTACCTCTAAGATGGACGAACAGTATGTATATTTTCACCGTCATCTTGGATTTCTAGAAATGGATGATAAACTTTGTTGGTGGCATGCACTTTTTTGGTTCATCGTGGTAGATGCATTGGACGTTGGTATTGCAGTATGTTTTTATGGCTTGTTGACGAAACTTCTGCGCACATAACAAATTTCTTATGGTATTTTAAGATGTTTACTGGGCCTAATCCTGTACATTCCATGAGGTTAAGTGATTCTGGAACCATTAACGATGTTATTTGTAAAACAGTGCCCGGTGTCTATCAATTTCTTTGTCCGATTATTTTGCGCGTAATTTTTAGCTCAGGTACACTGATTTGATTTTTGAACCTGGCATCGAATACGCTAACCTGTTGCCTATATTCAAATGCACCGATCCGGATCCACCGAACTAATCCGAATTTCCTAAGATATCAAATACGAACGGAACAGCTTGAACGGATCGGATCAGTGATCAAAAAGGGACAAAGAACGATCAGTCAAATCTAACTTCAAAAACAAACATTTAGCTGAGCCACTCAAAAGCTAAGGACCCGTTAATCAGGTCCCGGGTGAAAGTCTGACAGCGGTAGGAAGCAGCCAACCAGACTCCAGATGAATGGTTTGAGAGGTTTAGGAAATAATCAATCAGGTCTCAATTTAAATTCCAGTTGCAACAAAGACAGCCAATGGTAGTTCAGGTCAAAGGTCGGAACAGCAGGAATTGGCCGATCAGAATTCAGGTCAGGAGGTCGACCTACTCCATTAACCAAACTCGATTAACCAAACCTCACGCTAAAACCTATATGTTTAAACGCTTACGCATTAATGATGTTGCCTCTCTTGGTGATGAAACATTCTCAACCTAAGTACCGAGCTCGGGGAATGTACCAATACCTAGGTGATGTGCTCAATTATCGTCTTAAGCCTGTTTCCATCAGCAGGAATAACCACCTTCGCTCTTTTTTGCTATCCATCCAAAACCGCCTCTAACTTCTAGAACGCTAACCCAATCTATTCCTAGCACACTTGAATATTACACCACAGTTGTTCGAAATACTGAAAGAACGGTTCCTTCCCGTCTCCCTAACGGGTAACGAATTAGTTTACCCCCAAAGCACATTCTTATCCACTTTCCATCTCATTGTTGAATGCACAGTTGCACTTAATCCAGCTAAGTGAGTATTTTGTCAAACCAGTTTTGCCTGTCTTGTTTACTTAGCTGACTACAATGGATTCAAATCAGAGCCGAGTCGACGACATCCTTCAGTAAGTAGGACAACCAATTCCACTGAGGTGCATTCTCTTATGGAATTTTTTAACTTATACCTTATACTTATATAGAAGATTTTGGCATCCACAACTGTGAATGTGTGCACCGAAGACAAAAGTGGATTAGAAATGATGTTTTTCAACACAGCAGTTCTAAGATAACACCTATCCCGTAAACTTCGGTTTCGGAGACACCAAGCTGACAACGCAGGAAGTTAAAGTCCATTAGATGGGAAATGACTGGGTTCCGACGGTAAAGGGTTGTTTGAAGTATTGTCCCGTAGAGTAAATTACGCAAGTGACAAAATCTACTTCACAACAGAAATGCGAATCTCAATTCGACCCAACCTGATTGTTTATGTACAATTGCAAGAGACGCTGCCTAAGTACGAGATATCTTTGGCTCACTGTTTCCAATGCTCCTGTAGAGTAGGTTTCGTCCGCCGAACGACCAGGTTTCTATCCCAAAGAATACCTCAACGTTACTCCACATGTCTCGATAAAGGTAAAGTGCGATTCCGGATCAACACTTTGTTTCAGAGGGCCGAGTCTCACTGTAACTGGTTTTTCAGCCAGTAGGACAAGTGTCCTGCTATCCTCTCAGTGGAACCAAATTTCATATTTGGGTGCTGCAGACGCTACAATTTACAAATGTGTACTGAAAAAAGATATGTTACAGCCTCATGGTTATCCTGGTCTCTTATCACCGACCTGACGACTCGTGAGGTCAATTTGGACAACTAACTGTTCTCCAGTTCAAAACGGTTTTCTTGATTTGATAGCTATGGTGATTTAAAATGTTATAGAATTGGCCTAATGAACGACCGTAACGGTTCCTTCACCTTGACAGTATTATCAAAAGCGCGTTAAGTTACGCTCGATTATTATTTGCATATTTTACTGTATCAAATAAATCGTTCATACTGCATAATAGTGTAGTAATTATTAACCCATTTGTTGACATCGGAATCAAGGTACAATCACCTACTGGATATAATTATCACGTAACTTTTCTTTCGTTGGTCGATTACTTTTGCCATGATGTGCGGTGAGCTGCACGACGGTGAGACAAAGTGTTACCAAGGTCGAGACAAGTTGCACACCAGTTACAAATCAGAGAATTGATTTAAGTGGATGTGTACCCGCCAATTTCAACAAATCAGAGAAGTAACATGTAAAGGAAAACTTCGAATGTGTGGTGATCAGGTTGCCCTGATGTTTCGGTTGATTGAACAGGTATCTATCAATTTTGGCGATGACATTCAACCTCATACACATCACACTGTACATCTTCTAGCTCCAGCCTGTAGTTACAGTCGTTGTTCGTTAAACTATCCCAGCCGTTAAACTGAAGGACTTTCACAAATTGAAAATCGGTCACACTGAGGGTCAGAAAGACGGTGATGGAGATCAGTGAAGCATAGAATCCTGTCCCGAAGTAGACGGCAACGCTACCGCCTTCAGCTAGTTTGCGATTGGTTCATAGTACATAAAAGCTGGAGGTATCTAGTTCCAGATCAGATGTGTCTCTTTAGGAAGAAATTTTCCCGATACCTAATTTTCGGGTGCCAACTGACCAAGTTCCCAAAGACTACTCCTCCAAGATGCTTGTGAAAATTTTGAGGAGTATTCATCAAAAGGAATGTGAGGCTGAAAAGGGCTGTTGTGGCGATTCCCACCCTTAACTTTTGTTTCAAAACTTCACCATCCTAATTTTCTTGTCAAATCTTCTGCACACAGTAGCCCACAGATTACTTATAGGGCACACTCCAAGTTGCCACGCGATTTTAATTTTGTGATACGATAGGATTCACGACACGAAAAACGTTTTTGAGGCAAATCACATGTCTACGCGTGATTTGCAATGTTCACGTCCACAACAGATACTTAAGTGAGAAGTGGCCTGTTCATCTTTAAAATACTGTCATCAAAATATGCTCATTTTGTACCAGACTTTTCTAGTGGCATTATCAACAATATTCCTGTCACTTGTCAACTTCCGCATTAGTAAACCACTGATCGCTATATATATCATCGTGAACCAGTTTCTTTCATCAATCAGTTACATTATTCATACACGACTTCGCTGTGATTTGGCTGTCTTTATTCCACACTTCGTCATAAATCACAGCTCAGAATGGTTGTAGTTTGTTCTTGTTGTTCATTGACGTACTCTTAATATATCAACTAATCGTTAAACAAGAACCTCACTTTACATTCCATTTGCATAACACATTAACCTCTTCGCAACTTCCATGCTGACAAAATCACACCAAAACTTGTATACTGCTCGTCTGTCAGTGAAGCTATCAGCGAGACAGATGGCACACTCATCTATAATAAATC
>QNGE01000621.1:22395-51774 GCA_008508345.1 Paragonimus westermani
GTGTGAACCACTGATGTATTGCTGTCTATGATGATGATTATGGTGATGACGATGATGATGATGATGTATTACTGCTTGACCAACAGTGTGACAATTTGCCCAGACCAGCAGATATCTGTTTCATTAGTGGAAACCGTTTGATGTTGTTCACAAGTATATTCAGTTCAATTTTTACTTGACGGAGTTGTGTAAATTAATGTGTATCCTTAAAATTTGTTTCTTTTTCAGATTTGAATTGCGTTTTGATTAAAGTGGAATTTCGGGTCGCTCGACACACACAAGCTGACGTCTGAAGCACTCTTTAAGTACGTGTTAGCATGTTTAAGGTGCATTTGTAGTAAAACGTGGTATTTTTCTCTTTTATTCGTTTTTCCATCTATCACTCTTACTCGAACTGTTTCCCAGGTTCTTTCCATCTACCTATCAGTTAATTTTCATTGTGTGTTCTTTTCTATAATGGATACTCCTTTGGTGGAAGAATCAAGCGAATGAACATGCAAATGTGTTCTAGAAAGATTATTGTAAAAATGACAAAATGCTGTTATTAAGTTTTTGTGAAGCTCTTGCAAAATTTAATCAAGCGTGTTCGAATGTGATGAGCGTAGATACCGAAGTTTACCTTTTACGAGATTCGCTGATTGTGTACACAAATATCATGTGAACATCCCGCGGTTTCTTATCATCTGGCAAACTACCGATTGGGGATAGAATGAGACTGGCTGTTTTATCGAATGAATTTCACCGGAACTGATCGGTCGTGCATCTCAGAAATTAAAAAGAAGCAATGTTAGTTACTTAAGACACCACAATCTGACAAATGGACGTTGTTGACCGCACCACTTTAAACACAAATTGCATAAGTGATAGTGTAGCGAACTGGGGAGTTCACTGGCCTGCTTGTAGTGTGATATGTAAAATGGTTCGAAAACTCACAGTTACATATTATGAATAAGCTATGAAAAAATCTCGCACAGTGTATGCTGTCCGATTCCTTGTCCTGATGCCAACCAACACAAACTTCCGTTTAACCCGCTCATCGACAGCCGGCCTCGAACCTCCTAAGCTAACTTGCATGTCGGTGCCATCTCTCAGGCTACCAGAGACCACCTGTACATTCCGTCCAACAAATGTTCGGCCTCCATTCTCAACGACCTTTTTGTAATCCGTGTCTGGTGAATTCCTACCTGGGGTAAACGACTTGGTACACCGCACATTGGAATAGTATCACACCATGGTCACTTACCAGATAAATTTTCAGGTTTTGAACGTGACTGGGTCCAACAGTGAGAGTGACACGGATTACAAAAGTGTAACTGACCGTAAATGGGGTTGTCTTGGATGTCACTCAATACACTGCCATCTGTAAACTTGCTGACGAGGAAGTTCCGTGTGGGTAGAACAGGTGTAGAGTTTTCATTATGTCAGAACATGAGCATTAGCATAGATTTTGCTTGAACGCTGCATGGCTATCGATCCCATCAGATATAGCAACCAGCATTTAAAATTTTCACGCCTCTCATTCGTGTTCTGCGTGTGGCGTCAGTCAACAGGACGATCAGAGACTTGTAACCAGTCGTACGTCTTTCATTTTATTTCTTCCTGCACAGGATTTTCTTTCTTCGTTGGGTTTGTATGAGAGTTAAACATCAGCGTAAACCACTGATATACTGTTGTCTATGATAAACGTGATGATAATCATAATGAGAGGAAACATGCCAACACAACTACTCTTCAGTGCAGTGCAGAAAATGAACGCAAAAAGCTACCTCCCAACACTTCATCTAGTCGAACAGATCATTTGGATCATACAGAAGTTGGTGAAGTGCACTACTAATTCACGTTATAATTCATGTATACCTAACGGGTCAATAATAAACCGCAATCGTGTATTTCAATAAAGATCCTCTTACGTCGAGTGTTTGGAAAATATAGCGCTGAGAGTTTTTAGAAAAACCAGTCAATTAGACGACGACACATCGGCGAAAATTTGATTGCTATAAAATTACCCAATTTGTGTGCCACAATTCAAGACCGCAACTGTGTAGTAACGATTAGGGTTGGTTGTGTCAAACGTGCACAAATTAGAATAGCTTGTGGATTTTAAAAGTGCGTAGTGATAGAACTCGATTTATATTTAAAAGGTGGATTGGCTGGTAGTCTTACGAAAACAACCTAAAACCGCTGACTACAAAGATTGACACTTATGAGGAGTCTGTTATTAGGAGTTTTCTGTTCATGTGTAACGCAGATGACATAGTTTAGTTTTTCTACTCTACCTAACCTCAAGTCCACTTATTCGCTGGTGCAGAATTATCTGGGTTAATTCTTCTAAATTTTCTAATTACATAAAGCGTAGTATTGACATGACCTGATTTCGTAAGACTTGTACTATCTGATTAACTTAGCCCGTCGTAGATGCCTGAGACTGAACGTAAGAAACTATCTGTGCGAGACTGTTTTGCATGAAGTCCACAGGAGTTGCTCTTCTAGCGTGATTACAAACAACCAACTTTCTTCTCTCTCTTCTGAGCGAACTGCTCTAATGAGTTTGCAAATGACAGCACCTGCGCAGACCTAGGGTTGTGACTCAAGAACTCGGGTCGCTCAAGGATTGTTCGGAAAAGCACCACGTGGGTATACTCCTCAACACCAAAACAACCAAACACACGCTCTGCAATTAACATTAATCCAAGGAAATCACGGCTGCTACGGCCACAAATACCCAGTCCATGTATGGAAAGAAAAACACTTAATGCCCAAATGCACTTGATTGTTCCTTCTTGTGTTTTTAGCCCGTTATTTCACTATCCAAATACATGCTTCTACCTAACTCCTTAGTAGTAGCGTGGGCAGTATAGTGCGATCGCTGGTCCTCATTACACTAATAAGTATTCATGAGTAGGTACATCCTTCATGACGTCCACGAAATTTTTAGGCCATGGAATTTCTGACTCGAGGTCTAGGCCACTGATTAGGTCTGATGTCGACTTCACCAGTGCTTTCATTGAAAAGGGGAAAACCCACAAGGTTGAACACAATGTGAGGCTGTAGGAGGATCAAGTGTAGTAACAGTCCTTGTCATAGAGTGGTAGGCGTCTATGATATTTAGGACAATAATAAGGTTGTCCGAAGTGTTCTTGTCATACCAGCCCACGAAGAACACTGATTCTGTTTGATCGTTGCTTGATGTTTAATTTGTCGCTCGTTGTTACAGCAAACGCCGTCTTACGGTCGACTTATTCGTTCGATGCGTGATAGGTGGTTCGAAAAAAACCGTTACCACATGGTTCAGAGTGATCCGTTTCAGCGTCATCATATGGCAAAATCCTTATCTGTTTGGGACGTCCATTCGTACAAAATGATCGTCTAGTGGTCCTATTAGTGGGTTTAACTTACATGTACTTCAGTAAGTTGTAAGTAGCGAGAAGAACATAGTATAAAGAACTGGCTGTGCCTTTCTGAATGAACTCTAAGACGAGCAATCAGCTGGTGGCGCCAACGGAGACGTTTCTGGAGTATTGCGACTGAAATTTATGGCAACTCTCACTTGCTAGACTGACGCTTAGACTTTGTGACAGTTGGATCACAATTTAGTCCCAATGACACTGTAGAAGGAATACCGGATCAGGTACGGACTTCCCTAGACGGTAGCGAAATTCTTCCTACACCGTGCCCTGTGTCGTTAACCTACTCTCCAATCGACTAGAACACGTTATACCTGTCTACCCTTTCTCGGTGACCGCGTAAATCCACATCCTGTCTGCCCTGTTCAAGACAAAAGCATTGGAACCACATTTGTTCGTTGTCAACGCTGCATGGTTTCTAATGGTTCTTTCTCCAGGGTTTGAGGTCATATCAGTGCAGCTTCACTTCTTCCTGTTCCTTGTGTAACGGTCGTTCTTCTTTGTCCCTTTTGTTGGTATCCGTCTGCAAATTTTCGTTGTGTCGTCTAAGCTCACCTATTACTCGAAATCAAACGTAGCTGGTACTTTGTTTAGACTTTGTTTAGACATTAATCGTTATATTAATGGTACGATTGTTTCTGCGACCATTGCTAGTTGCCATTTTGTAGTTGTCGAAATCGGACGCTTTACTCAACGTTTGTCTGGTGTACTTCACTAATATCAACCACATTACTCAACATCAACGTTTACATTCCGAACGTCAATGCCCAGAAGTCTACGTAACTACCCGTCTAGGCCATCTGAAGTATTATAGTAAATTCAACGCATGCTTTCGAGAACCGCATACCTCGTGACCGATAATTAAACCATAAGTGAGTTTAGTGGGTGTGGTTTTACTTTAATACGTGCCGAAAACCAATAAGTTATTTTCGAACGCCCAACTTAATTGGCGGTGAATTGAAAGTGGTATTATTCACGTTAGTATCAACGGACCGTCAAGGTTCACTCGTTGAACTGTGTATCGTTGGAATAGTATGCATAACATATGCACACATATGCATTACATAGTTGTACTTCAACCATTTGCCCCACTTTGCGTTTCATGCGACGCGAATGCTAGGAAAGTTGACCAGTGTACTGAGAACGGACGATCGTATTATACTACATACACCACCAGTGCGAGGCGACAGCATGGATCGAAATGATCGCGGGACAAATACGGGAGAGATACGGGAAGGATCATTGGAGGGCAGCATCACATGGAATGGCTTTTGCTACAAGAGAGAACTGAGACATGGTGTCCAAAGCGACCGGAACATTCTCAGATCAGTGTTGTGTGCAAATGAGTGTTCTTGGTTGTAGTCCGATTGGTACGCATAACCCGTGTACTGGGTTCCCCGAATATATAACCGTCGTACCATCCGCCTTCTCGGTCCACAACACTAGGATACTGGACTTTGTGGAAACCCATCTGCACATGTGCGTGGTTAAAACCTGGTTACGGAGCAGTGAAGATGAACAGTCAGGCTTCACTACTTCTGAGTAGTCGGATGAATGCATATGGCGAGACATCAAAGCAGACGGGAGAAAATATCAGACGAATCGTTGGAAGGAAATCAAGCAAGAGGTGGAATTTCAGTTAAAAAACGTCACTGAAACCTGTTTTGTTCCCGGATTGTCTCTATGCACAAATATGTATCATGTTTCAACAGCGACCATTCCTTGACGAAACTCTCCTTGAACCATCCACATTCTCGGATCACAAAGATCTGTGCTGCGACAGGCATAGGGGACGACAATCCCGTGACCACAGCCATCCTACGGTGGGGAAGTCGGTATCTTTTTGGGATTGCAGGGATGTGGTCAGAAATTGGGGCTCAAAGTGTATCGAATTAAGTTGGCGACTCTGCGGATTCTCCCAAGTGACCGGGTGAGGACGATCCTGGGGGCGGTGTGGAGAGACTTCACGAAGTTGAATTGATTCGAAGCATAGGAAGCATCGTTCTCCGGGTTCGGCTACTCCGCCTACCGATTGGAAGCAATGCGGTGACTCAAATGCGCTCGATTTGATCCCGAGGATGACACTGTCGTTTACTTAGTGTCGTTGGGGCGAGCATGGTCAGCAGACCTGCCGGAGGCGCAGAATGAAAAACTACGGTACACAATAATGGAAAATTTTATCAATGAAATCCCGCCAGTAGTTTTGGGACGATTCAGATTACTTCTCAGTGCCCGTCCGTTTACTTTGGAAGAGGCGACTTACACGGCTGATCAATTACAGGTTGAGAGCTACATGAAGACCAACAAGTTCAATATGCATGGAACACGTGAAGTGAACGCACTCTGACTAGCAAAGAAGAAAGGCTGGTTGAGAACGTAACAGCCTAGAGGTTGAGCACATCGGATAAAAAGAGCGGCGACGAGTGCTACGGGTGTAGAACATTTTGACACCCGTAAAGGTTTGTTTGTTCCAAGTGGAAGGACACTGATTGAATGTACGTATCACAGAATGCTTTTCGTCTGGTTAGGGGAATCCGGTATTATGTATGATCGATAAGATGAAACAACAGGTTTAGATAAAAGTCAGTGTGAGCTGGGAAAACTGGTTGTCAGGACAACAACTTTTTCACTAAGTGAGAAAAATCACGAAAATTCGTGTACAATGCGCTTCGAACGGTGGTCGGATTTTACATCTAAAATAAGTTATACAGCTTTAATCGACCATCAAGTAATCAGAAAACTGTTTGCCGTTTCTATCAACACATATGTAGAGTTTTTTTCTTGGTTTTGTTCACTAACGATGCTTCACCGTTGTACAACAACGTTTTTGCTTCATCTCTGCAGGTTGTTCGAATTGATTAAAAAATGACCGTGCAATTGCAATAAAGTTTTGTGCACGCACGTCTTTCTGCTCTTCTACCTGTGGCGTAGTTGCTTGACGATACTACACGGATCTCATCCATTTTTAGCTCCGTTGTACTCCGAACATAGTCGCAGCACCGACCGCGTTTGCGCCGCCCACGATAATCTCGGAATATCCTCGCGTCCCGGATACTGGTAATTTGGAATGTTGTGGTGGTGGTGGTCTTCTTGAACCCTATCTGTGAGTCAAGCTCTTTATTCCTATAACTTGCTAAACCCCCGTAACTGTCCTGTTGCATTCGTTCATTTTGGTTACTAAACTCAGTGAAATACGTCTGCATTCACTTAGGGTAGTCTGAGACTGTTTTGAACCACTACACATATCAGACTATGGTGGAAGCAGATTTGTTTGATTTCGCTGATGCTGTAGATTATTCCACACACGATAAGTTTGTTTGTAAACGTTGAATGGTTTCGCTAACGAAGAAACGCATAGCATTCAAGTACTAAATATTTTCTGGTTTTGTAGCATACGTGTTCTGTGGTGTCAAGGAATCGTGTAAGTATGAAGCAGACCTTGATATGCAATTTCATTTTTGCAGCCAATTTTTTTTAGTCTGTGTCACTATCTTTAGCAGCTATTCCGTGTGTTCACAATCAACCGGTCAAGTTTTCAGCTTCAAAAAATCAACTGGTCGCATGCATCCTATCGGAATGTTGGTACTCTATTCCTCTAATTACAACCGGCATTGTTAAATTTAGCGGTGCGTGAGTTGCTAGCACCTGTTTGACCTAACTCTTTCGTTTTCAGGTCTGTCCTAGTGTGGCTCAGATGAGGAGTGAAAGTGTGAACGATTGCGGGGTTGAAAATATAGTATACGAAAGCCTGTAAACCACTTTGTAGCCGGAGATGCCAGGAATCAAGTCGTCGAGCTCACAGGCAAGCTGGAAGTGCTTGTGGTGCTGCTGACGTGTATAAACAAACAAACCAGTAAACAGAAAAGTGCGGTCGCAAATATTAAGCTGACGGCCGTCCTATCTTCTTACTATTCTTTGGTAAACTGCACGTTAGTGTTTTTCCAAGGTAATTTACTTATCACACAGTAAGCATAACCGGCTGACTTTAATGACATTCTATCAAAAGTAACTTAAGCTGATTTCCTCAGGATGGTTGTTTTGCCTTTCGCACACTGATAGCCGACAAACTCGAAGAATCAATGTTTCACACGGTGTACCCGTGCACAGAAGGCTAATCACGGAACATGTCAAAATTTTGTAGCATTTTTTATGATGCAGCGTGTGAAAACTTAGCAATGTTACGATATAAAATTAGTCTTCTGGCAACAAAAATGATGTTCCATAGCTATCTTCTGACAGCTGAGTGAATTAGGTCAGACAAGTTGAGTACTGAAACCACTTTTAACACAGTTAACTGTTATCATTTGTCCAATTCTTTGAGTTGAACACAACCGTCTTGCATGGTTGTGAACTGATGCTTAGAAGCCATTAATTGTTGCACTCAAAAGGTTAACCAGTATGCTCCCGGAACTAGCGTATTACAATCCTGTACTTGCTGTAATACTTGAGTGGGATGAGAGAAGTTACGCAAATGGGAAATCTGGCATCACCACAAGGAAGGCTAATAAGCGACACATGCAGAAACTCCACTGTAGTAGTAGTTTAGTGAGGATAGACGGTCGCACCATACTACTCACACCACTATTCAGTAGCCGCTTGGATCGAAATGATCGCGGGACAAATACGGAGAGATGTGGGAAGGATCATTTGAAGGTAGAATGACATTCAATAGCTTTCGCCACATGATGGAACTGAGAGATGGTGTTCAAAGCGACTGGAGCATCCTCAGATGAGTGCGGTGTGCAAATGAATGTTTTTGTTCCCAGTCCCGTTGAGACGCTTAAGTGGTGTATTGGTTTCTCTAATAAAATAACCTCTGTGTCATCCGTCTTCTGGATTCACAACAGTAGATGCCGTGACCAGGATACAAGGATGAAGACCCCGCGACCACAGCCGTTTGAGGATGGGGATGTTCAGAGTTTCCTGGAGGCTTTCGAGGACGTGGCGGAAGCGGTCGGAGTGAAGGCGGACCGGGCAAAGCTGGCGGCCCCTCGGATGCTGCTCAAGGGCAGGACGAATGCGGTGCTGGATGCAGCGTGAAGAGCCCCTGCGAAGCTGGAGTGGGCCGCCGCGAACGAGGTGCTGATCGCCGGGTTCGACACTCCCGTCGACTGCCAGGAGGCAGTGAGGCGGTTCGAGGGCGCCCGGGTTGGACCGGGAGGCTACGCTCTTGTTTACGCCATGTCCCTAAAGGCAGCGTTGTCAAGAGCTCTGCCACATTTGGACCAAGACTCAGAACAACGCCTGCTGACGGTACAGTTCTTGGACGGAGTGCCACCAGCAGTCCGGAATCAGCTCAGAGTTGCTCTCATCACACAGCCCATGACGCTGAAACAGGTGGCCGATGCAGCTCGGCAATTGCTAGCAGAAAATGCCGCGACATTTAACGAGGTGGAGGCAAGCGGACCAAGTGAACTGGATGACCTTCGAAACGCGGTGGAAAAGTTGACTGAGGAAGTAGCGGCGTTGAAGGTGAAAAAGGAGGAGAGCCGTGGCGACATTTGTTACGGATGCGGAAGGCGTGGACACTGGCAAAGATTTTGCCCACCCGGCAAGAAAAGGTCGTACTTAAATAAAAGTTCCGTCGATTGTTCTTTATTTGGGAAGGGGGATACGGTAATAGGTGCGGTTGATAAGACAGCGGTTCAGGCTAGGTTAGAAGTCAATGGTAGCTTGGAGTACTGTTTGATCGACACTGGGGCCGCGATTTCTTTGATTGGGCCGAGACCAGGAAAGATTATGCTACCGTGTACGATGTTAGTCCGGACGGTCGGTGGGTTTACTCTGAAAGTTGATGGTCTGGCAGAATATGTTGTTCGAATCGATGGTCACGTAGTCAAACAATTGTTCGTGATTGCCCCAGACGCATGTCAGACTATCTTGGGGGCGGATTTTCTTGACCACGTTGAGGCAGTGATTGATTTGAAGCATAATAAGCTGGTAACGAAGTATGGGGTGGTTTCGCTGGTGAGAAGGCGCAAAACCCAGTTTGGACAAATTGAAGTGAACGTACCCAGAACAATACCAACTTGTGACAATCAGTTGCTGAGCTTAGTGATACGCAAGTTTCAGGGATTGTTCACTACGGATCAGGACCCGTATGGCTATTGTGACTGGGTTGAACACGAAATCCCCATCGAATCGAAGCGATTTCGGCCATTCGGACCCCGAAGAATTCCAGTGCATTTGCAGCCGGAAGTTGAACGACAAGTGAAGGACATGCTGAAGGAAGAAATCATCGAGGAGGCCGATAGCCCGTTCAACTCTCCTGTCTTGTTGGTAAAGAAGCCTAACGGTAAATTTCGATTCTGTGTCGATTTCAGGCGGCTGAACGAGATAACGATCAATAAAGTGGTAGCAGTCCCGTCGGTGGCGGAGATTTTTGACAAGCTGCAGAACGCCAGGGTGTTTACAGTGTTGGACTTACGGTCCGGATATTGGCAGGTCCCAATCAAACAATCGGACCGAGATAAGACAGCATTCACAGTGGGTGAAAAGCAATACCGCTTCAAGCGGATGCCGTTCGGACTCTCAGGCGCCCCCTTCACGTTCAGACGACTGATGCTGAAGGTGTTGGACGGAGTGAGCAACACTGTTGTCTATGGAGACGATATCGTCATTTACAGCACAAATGAGACAGAACATGCAGTACACGTTTCAGCAGTGCTACAGAAGATTGAGACAGCCGGCCTCCGGATCAATAGTTCAAAGTCTCAACTGGCGAAGCAAACGGTAACACTGCTCGGTCACAAGGTCGGTCAGGGGGAGGTCCAGCCACTGCCCGAGAAACTGCTGACAATCGAGGCTATTCCGGTGCCAACATCGAAGAGGACGCTGAGACAGTTTCTCGGTCGCGTCGGGTTCTACAGCCGCTTCATCAAAAACTTCCATGACCTCGCGAGTCCGTTATACGAAATTCTGAGGAAGGATTGCCAATTTCATTGGTCACAGAAAGCCAACCAAGCGTTCGTCGAGATCCAACGCTTGATGAAAGAAGGACAGCTGACTCTGAAATTGCCAGTGACTGGACAGAGCTTCATTGTCTCAACGGATGCGAGTGATGTAGGAATTGGAGCGGTACTGAAGCAGGAAGACGGTGTGGTGGAATACGCCAGTCGGGTACTGAGTCCTGCTGAACAGAACTATTCAACGACAGAGAAGGAGTGTTTGGCAACCGTATGAGTCTTGGAAAAATGTAGGCCGTACTTGCTCGGCCGACGTTTCCATGTAGAGACCGACCACAAACCGCTGGAGTGGATTTACTCGGCGAAGGACCCCCGAGGAAGGCTGGCTCGTTGGGCGTTACGACTACAGGAGTACGACTTCACAATTCGCCATGTAGCCGGAAAGGAGAACTGTGTGCCCGATTTGCTTTCCCGAACACAACACCTGGATGAGGTCCACAAGGACGTGACCGGAGTTAACAGTATCGAACTGGAGAGGGACCCCGGGAAGCTACAAGCAACACAGAGGAGGGATACGGCGATCTGGGTGGTTATTTACCGACTCTTATCGGGAAGTGAATCCGGAATTGAAAGCTTTCTGAATGCACTGGTCCGATTTTCGGCTGAATAGTGCCGGAATTTTGATGTGCCAATTGCGGGAGGGAATAAACGTCCCGGTCATACCGGCGGAGTTGAGGGCGGCAATTGTGAAAGAATGTCATCAGCTGGCTCATACGGGTTGTCATCGAACCTACGAAATGCTGAAGCAAAGAGCATACTGGCCGGGAATGAACAATGATGTTAATAATCATGTGCGGGCGTGCCAGAAATGTCAGTTAGTGGAGAGCACTAACCACCCCAGTGAGTATCCCACACAACCAATGTTGGTCAGTAAAATTGGAGAACTGTGGTCAGTGGATGTGATGGGCCCCTTCCCAGTAACGACGTCCGGAAATGAATACATCGTAGTCATGACCGAGCACTTCCCAAGGTGGATCGAAGCAGCCGCTATACCCGATCAGCGCGCAAGCACGTTGTGCAGGGCGGTGATGGAGCACATCATAGCGGATCAAGGACTACCACGAAGCATATTGACTGATCAAGGCCCGTGCTTCGAAAGTGAGGAGTTCCGAAACTGTTTGGAGCGTTTGGGCATCAAGAATATACGCACAACTCCATACCATCCTCAATCAAACGGATTGATGGAGAGAAAAAATCGCACCATCAAAGAATGGTTGGCTGCGGAAGGGGGAAACTGAAAAGAAACGTTACCGTTGATTCTATTGGTCCACCGCTGTTCGCCCCAAGGGACAACGAAAAAGTCGCCATTCGAGCTAATCTATGGGCGTGTGCCACGCTTGCCAGTCGATCAGGGGATTGGTTTATGGGGAGACCGACGAGTGAGCACGCGTGAATTAGCGGCAGCTCGGAGATCGGCCAACCGAAACTTGAAAAACACACAAGAAGCTTCTAAGGAGCAATCGACTGCGAGGTTATCGGATCGGAGGACTGCGTTTGAACTTGGATCTAAGGTTAAATACCGAGACCGGCGGAGCGCGGGGGCAACAGGACCCGGATCTAGAAAGTTCCTGGCAAAGTGGAGGGGACCATATGTGTTAGTTGAAAGTCGTGGCCCAGTGTATCTGATAAAGAATGGGAAAAGTCAACATCGAGTGCACGGAAGCCAGTTTTGTAAATGGTACGTCACTCCCATCAAAAGAGAATGCACACCAGGTGTGTCAACAGCACCGGGGCCGGCACGCAAATCGTCCACAGAACGAAGAGAATCCGAGTGCCTTTTGTTACGACTGGAACAATCGTTGCGGGAGGAGGAGTGTAATGAGGATAGAAGGTCGCACCATACTACTCACACCACTATTCAGTAGCCGCTTGGATCGAAATGATCGCGGGACAAATACGGAGAGATGTGGGAAGGATCGTTTGAAGGCAGAATGACATTCAGTAGCTTTCGCCACATGATGGAACTGAGAGATGGTGTTCAAAGCGACTGGAGCATCCTCAGATGAGTGCGGTGTGCAAATGAATGTTTTTGTTCCCAGTCCCGTTGAGACGCTTAAGTGGTGTATTGGTTTCTCTAATAAAATAACCTCTGTGTCATCCGTCTTCTGGATTCACAACAGTAGATACTTACGCGCAAATTCAGGGGGAAACTTTGTTTTCATGTTTTTCTTTAGGTCATTTTGTCTCACATTTTTAGGGTTTGGCACACTTTTACCTTCGTATTACATGTTACTTCTGTGCCTGTTATTTTCAGTGTACATAGAAAAACAACTTACGAATTAGTTGAACCGATATACTTACCATGTCCTAGCGCGTCTTATTTTCTGCCTTCATTCGATCGTTATTAGTACAGTAACATTTAGTACGGTAACATTTGTTTCAACACACTATTGGAACCGTATTCCTTGGAATAACTAAGCCGATCTGAGAAAACCGCTTTTCAACCATCAGAATCACTGTAGTTGGATCTGTACCGTGGACACTAGTAAAAAGTATGACTATTTTGCCTATTCACATTTTTGTTACATTATATACTTTAGTTTATTTCGGTTGTTCGTTTGCCGGTCTAACTGATTCTTTTTCTAACATAGGCTTTCCTTTGTTTATCATTTAGTTACTTTTCCCTTTTCCGTAGGCGACTCAACTATTACCGTGACCGACTCTGCGCGACTGTGAAAATATCACTTCTTTTACACTCCCCAAATTTCGTAGTCTTGTTCCAAGGCCTTGCCTGGCAAAATTTAAAACTATTCTCCATCCTCAGGCGCTCATGAAAATCAATGTACGAATTCATAATAGCCAACCTCTTTTAACAAGCCGCCAGTAAAATCGGTGGACTTATTTATAAACAGTCTAGCGTCAACCCCCATATTACATTAAAGGATGCCATCATTGGACGAACCACAATTAGGGAAACTTCTAGCAAGAGTAGGGTTGAGCGGCGAACCAATTCAGAGCCCCCTTTTCCAAAGCAACCACAGATCAAACCTACGACCATCAAACCAGTTCTGTTTGAAATCTTGCGGAAAATACCTACGGATTGATATCCCTAAATGTTGTCAAACCTTAACACAGGCACCCGGCTGCATAAACTGGCACGGCTAGCGTGCAAGGTGGATGAAGTGTGCAACACTCAATCATTAGAACCGAGTTTCTGTCATCGTTCTGACCAATAATCAGTGTCTATCTTCGAAACTTACTCTGCACCACCACGGCCTTTACAACGCCATATCAACAGGTTCAACTGTACCGAGTTAGTCCTTACCAGATAACCGCTCTGCAGCTGTCCTTTGGCAATTTCCACAACATATATTGGTCCATCAGCGCAGAAAGAAGACATATGTTGCGATATGTTAACATTTCGTTTACTCTCATCAGTCGCAAACGTAAAACATGCAAGTTATATATGTCAGACAATTAGAGATAGACAGGGTATGGACACGCATACAATCACACCACGTATTGTCATCACCACCACGGCAACCCTATAGGTTGCTTCACCCACTTTTGTGCACACAGCGCCGGCTGGTGAGCTCTAATCAGCATGGCTTCGCTAAAGGCCAGTAGCTTCGGGTTCTGCTGACTTAACAATATTTTGAAAGAGTTAAGTGGGACCACCTGGTGACCTGTTATCATGTCGCCGACTTCACAGCTTCCGATTTGTTCCCTTGCCTATTTCGGAAATATTTCAGCAAAGAGAGTGGTGCTGACTGCACTGATGTATCATCGCAGTGGGCATGTGGTTGATAAGTCTGGCCCGTGAGCAATGAGGCGTGATCGGTTTTGAATCCGTTTGGACGGATATTAAGGCTGAAACCACTGTTTACGGCAACAACGATGGCGAAATTTCCACTGTAAATAACTTACTAGAAGAGCTGATATTGACGCCTGTACGCCACTGAATGTGACACGCCTTTTTGTACTCAGTCAACGATGCCTGTTTGCACAGTTTCAGACCACAGACGTTCTGATCGTTTCCGGATAACGTATTCGACTATCAAAGTACGGAAACACCGGTTTACGCTCGATTTGTTTATTCCCCAAACAACATCCACCAAAATTGCAGTCTGCTTCTCCCATCTTTAGGCTTCCGCCAAGAAAACGTATTTCGCGTCCTCCGAAACGATCGTTGTCCAAACCGCAAAGAATCAGGAGGTAATCACTAGTTGGTTTAAAGTATCACAGTTCTCTTACTTGTACGTATCCTCTATATTCTGCCTATTTTCACTACGCCACTAAGCGTTATACAAGTATGGCACGTTGTCATTTTACAGAACCAGTTTGACTTGAGTGTTCAGTGTTCGTTCCAGCCGATTCGTTCCGGATTTAGTCCGAACAGGTCTATAAACGATAATGTTGTTTAAGGTCGTTAGACGTCTTTTTTCTCTCAGTTGCCGTAATCTCTAGGTATGTGCGGTGGTTTGTTTATGTTCGCTGATTCAATTGTTGGTCGACGCTGAGAGCCTACTTTTCCATCAGAGTAGATTTTGTGTGCTTTGCAGTTTATTAGGGAAATTCATGGTTGTAGCCAGCACGTCTAGGCAGCGATTTCATAATAAACCCACACGTGTTCTCCATAGTTCACATAATGTTAATGATTATTTTCAGAACGGCAACAGACTACCAGTGTTTGGAGGACTTGTACGCTCGGGTTCCTCCGGGTGAAGCTTCAAGTCTTTTGGATTTGACCGCCTACGATCGTGTTGAATCCATATGCCGAAAGCCGTTTGAAACGGTGGATCAGTGGCTTGCTGACGGGTTCTTCAAATGCTTCGAACTTTGTGGTTTGATCACACAGCCCACTAGACTGGTAATTTGGCTTGCCCAGCGCAGACTAATCGCCAATCGTTTGACCTGTCCCAAGTGCACGACTGGGATGATTTTACGATCCGCAAAACCCAGGCGCCACATGTATCTCTGGGCATGTCGGATATGCAACCGGAAGTTCTCCATCCGTATAGGCTCTATATTTCTCAAAGCAGGCGTTCCAGAAGCCAACATCATACTCGCCATGTACCTATGGTCTGTGGGCTATTCGATGGAGTTCTGCGGAACCGAGCTGGAGTGTTCGTTCACGTCAGCCAGATGGTATATTTGGTTGGCACTGAAGAGCGCTGCTGCCGTAAGTCCGCTGTTAGATGTCACTATTACTTTTCAGCAATTGCGCCGTGAGTTCAAGCCTGTTTCTGGCATTGTGGAAGTCGATTGGGATTCGTTTTTGCGAACTACTAGTCGTCGAGACGGACTGGCGTTGTTGTGCGGAGTGCAACGGTCCACAGAAAAGGTTTTCGCCGTACGGTGTCCGAAACCAAACGATAAGGACGCTGTTCAAAGGTTGATTCAAAATAACATCACGGTGAGTATGAAAATTAAATTCATAATTAACCAAAATATCCCTCCTCGTTTTTATAGCACGGGTCGATCATTATAACACGTGATCGTCCGATGTTTTCTCAGTTGCAACTCAGAACATTGGGCTACCCGCATTACATGCTCGACAAATCTCACGAAATTGCGTTGGACGACGTAGTTATAGACTTGACACTGGTCGACAGTTTCATTGAAAGTATTAAAAGCCACATCCGCAAACAGGGTGGTCCCGGTATATTCTGTACAGACATTTTTCTCGCTGAAATGGTTGTTCGTCGAAGTTGGGGCAATAACCTTTTACCTATGCTTTTTTATTCTATCGCTCAAGCATACAATGTACCAAAATAATTGCCGTGTAAATCTTTTCACCATTGCTCATTGAGAAGGGTTCAGCTCCGCTAGCAGCATCATACAAAACAAGTTGCATGTCAACGCAAGAGTGTAGAACGGAGACGATTGGTGAAAAATAAATAAACGAGAACAAAAAGTGCGTGATGATAGGAAGGGACAATTTTTCGTTGCACTTGAGCTTTTCCTTTTGTTTACGAACAGCCGGAGTAGATCCGTTTAGTCCAATCTCACAATATGTTCTATTTAAAGCAGAGCAAGTGACGACGAACTTATTCGGTTAAGTGCAGTTTTAACAGTCAACCCGAAACACTTCGATTGGGAAACCTATTTACCTTGTGTTGGCTTTCAAGGACATCCGCACCACGATTCTTACAAGCCTTTATTATTCAAACCAAGAGCCTACAGTAGCCCAGTGGTAGCAGCGACTACTACAGTCTCAGGGTTGCGAACATAAATCTCGAGTTTATTTGAGTGCTGTTCTCGAAATTGGATAAATCTGACAATATCCAGTCTCAATTTCAGTAAAGTTCTTGTTGTAAGGTAGGAAGCTTGATCTCCCTCACGTTGTGTACCAGATCAATTTGCGACTAAATCTAAGCCAGTCGGGTTCAATATAGGCGAGCAAAATCGATTATCTGAAACTGAATTGCGTTTCGTAAAAGATGTATTTTCGATCACATCCGGCAGTTAGGCTTGCAACCCGGCTAGAATGTGAATATATCCAACCAGGGTTGGTAAAACGGTTTGTATTTAACGAGCAAAACAAAATGGCGGCGCACTACATGCTACTACATCATCCGGTATCTCAGAAGCCGCCACAACATAAGAAACATGGGCAGTTTAAACGTGACAGAGACGAGGCTAGTACTTCCGTGGCATTCGTCTGATGTCTGAACAACTTCTTTGAAAACGGGAATAGCTAGTGATAAGTGCCAGTAATGAGACACCCATGTGGAAGGAGGGAAGTGGTCAGTTCAGACATAGTCACCACCACGTTCAAAAAGTGCTGGAGAAGGAAGGCCAGCATCCGAGACCTTATCACGTTTCGATATTCTAAACTCCAAGGACACTCGGGTTTCTGGTAGAGGGACGACTGTAAAGTTGTGCATAATCACAAAGCCTTCATAATTTACAAACAAGAAGTTGCTGCAGGTCGCTTGAACTATTCCTGGGAGTGCTCAGTTCATCTGTGGTGGAAAACCGTAAGTAAATGAGCCATTTTTTTACTTATAGCCTCACTGAAATCTTGACAGTTGGCCAGTTCAACCACGGATCTCAGAGAACAACACTGTTATCCTTCGGTGAAAAACCTTTCTCTATTCTCTTGCTTGCTCGTTGATGTGGGCACCAGGGTAATTAGCGGGCTGTTCGTTTAAGTTCGCAGGGGTTTTTAATATCCAGAACCATAGGGGAATACATGAAGTTTGTCTTGAATTCCCGATGGATTGGCAGAAATGCATTTCTGCCGTATCTGCCGTGCTACTCTGGGATAGACTAATTCACAAGGATTCGAATAGCCACTGAGATCACTGCCCAATTTGTCCGGTTTCGGCTACTCAACTACCACAGCTGTTTGATGGGTATTCCGCACACCCATGCTGCACAGTTTCCAAATGAACACCATGCTCAAGAACCGAGGATTTCTAATCAAATCATGCAAAGAATAACAGGATGATCTGAGCCAACTGGTTACTTCCGAATGAACAACACTCTTTAACGGTAGCGTTACTCATAGCTGATGGAATTTTGCCCATGGTTAAGTTGTGCAGAATACTCTCCACGTAATGCATTGCCGTTATTTGTCGTCAAAGGCACAGCTCGGCATGTAGAGCTCCTGAAGTGAGCATAAGTATGCGCGGTTGCCATTGTCACTGGGTTACACACGAACATCAGGCATACCAGTTAGCTTCATCTGCTCCAGAGTAAGACGATTGAGTTGTGTACTCAAATCACAAATATGAACAAGGATGTCCGAGTGCTCGCTTTTTCAGAAGTGCAAAAACAGCACGGTAGGTGGCGTTTTTGGTAGCGCTTGTTTTTTTGAATGAACATGTGGAGATATATGAACAGAGCAAACGGAACACGGAAACCGGTGGATTCGAGCAATTCACATTGATTCATCGATACTAACTCAGTTTTTATGACAATCAATTAGGGGGGTGGTTGGTCGATCAGCGAGTTAAGATAGGTCATTAAGTCCCGGGAAGGATTAAGTTCGTGAACAATTTTTTTCTGAACACAGAGAGATGGCTTGAGCCAACTGCTTACAACCGTTTCAACGAACCGAAAGAATCTTGAATTCGAATTGCGTAGCAAGGTTTCGAATGCACGAGCTGGTTTGAAGGCGAGAACAATCCTCAACACATGTGTAGTGGATAAGTGGGTATGCACCAGGCCCTCGTCCACTAACAATTTGAAGTCATTCCTGAAGACCAGTCGGCACATAGTTCCAACGAACATGAAACCAGAAACGCGACAGGGCTTGAAAAGAAACCGCATATTTCTAGCAATGTTTGGGGATGCGACAGGTAGTTGGTCCGAGCTTAGTCTGGGGCCAACGGCGGCAACCAAAACAAGGGAAAGATGCACACGATGGGCCCCAGCGCGCTCGGCAACACCCAAATAGCGCCAAGCAAAAATTGTGTAAAACCTTCAGGTCCGTTAAACAACATTGGGAAACGTGCAGGTCAAACGATTTTGAAGAATGGAATCATAGGTGAGTCGTCAGGAAAATGGCAAGTATTCGTTACGTACAGTTAACTGCAAGACTGAAGAAGTCGCTGAGTTCTCTGACAGACTTACGTACGATCATGCGTACAGAACAGAGAGGCACGAAAACACGGCTACAGCCGGGATCCTTAGAGAAGCCACACGATCACTGACCACTATAAATAGACGATACTCAACGGATGATTTACTGGACACCATCTACAGAGGTAAGTCTTTTGGGCTCCTACAAAAATGAAAAACATTACATCGCAAGAGGTTGTCATACTCGGCCTTGATGATTTCGAACTTGTGCAATGTCAGACGTCGGCAGCGAGTAAAAACGGGTGATATTTTGGCAACTATTGAGTAGAAAACATCATGGCTAAGCAACGATTTCAGATTCGACGGACCAATATATTTGAAACACTGAGTTCCCTTCAATAACTTCATCAGCGCAGAAAGAAGACATATGTTGCGATATGTTAACATTTCGTTTACTCTCATCAGTCGCAAACGCTGCTGGCAAACGGATATCCTGAAAAGTTCATAGATATTCACAGCAAGGCGACCAAATGCAAGGAACCAGTGCAAACAGCTCAAAAGAAAGATATATTTTTATTTTTGCGATTCAAAGGCGATCACCTGGCAAATGACATCAAGCACAAACTGAAGTGTGCCCTATCCCGGACGTATACGGCTGCCCAATTACGCTTGGTTCAAACCACCAAAGGACTCGTTCTACACAATCGAGAACGCAGTCGGTCTGACCATTCCGTCTCTCACGTTGTCTATCAGTTCATTTGCAGTTGCGGTGACGTTTACATAGGCAGAACAGACCAACGGCTATCGCAGCGTGTGACCGAACACCTCCCAAACTGGTTAAAACAGCGCATGACACAACTGGAAACCGATGGATCGGTTACTCGAAGCCCGGCGTCATCGATTGCCAGACAAATCATGATAACAGGTCACCAGGTGGTCCCACTTAACTCTTTCAAAATATTGTTACGTCAGCAGAACCCGAAGCTAATGGCTTTTAGCGAAGCCATGCTGAGTAGAGCTCACCAGCCGGCGCTGTGTGCACAAAAGTGGGTGAAGCAACCTATAGGGTTGCCGTGGTGGTGATGACAATACGTGGTGTGATTGTATGCGTGTCCATACCCTGTCTATCTCTAATTGTCTGACATATATAACTTGCATGTTTTACGTTTGCGACTGATGAGAGTAAACGAAATGTTAACATATCGCAACATNTATTCGAATCCTTGTGAATTAGTCTATCCCAGAGTAGCACGGCAGATACGGCAGAAATGCATTTCTGCCAATCCATCGGGAATTCAAGACAAACTTCATGTATTCCCCTATGGTTCTGGATATTAAAAACCCCTGCGAACTTAAACGAACAGCCCGCTAATTACCCTGGTGCCCACATCAACGAGCAAGCAAGAGAATAGAGAAAGGTTTTTCACCGAAGGATAACAGTGTTGTTCTCTGAGATCCGTGGTTGAACTGGCCAACTGTCAAGATTTCAGTGAGGCTATAAGTAAAAAAATGGCTCATTTACTTACGGTTTTCCACCACAGATGAACTGAGCACTCCCAGGAATAGTTCAAGCGACCTGCAGCAACTTCTTGTTTGTAAATTATGAAGGCTTTGTGATTATGCACAACTTTACAGTCGTCCCTCTACCAGAAACCCGAGTGTCCTTGGAGTTTAGAATATCGAAACGTGATAAGGTCTCGGATGCTGGCCTTCCTTCTCCAGCACTTTTTGAACGTGGTGGTGACTATGTCTGAACTGACCACTTCCCTCCTTCCACATGGGTGTCTCATTACTGGCACTTATCACTAGCTATTCCCGTTTTCAAAGAAGTTGTTCAGACATCAGACGAATGCCACGGAAGTACTAGCCTCGTCTCTGTCACGTTTAAACTGCCCATGTTTCTTATGTTGTGGCGGCTTCTGAGATACCGGATGATGTAGTAGCATGTAGTGCGCCGCCATTTTGTTTTGCCACACATACTCCCTTCCGCTTCCTTTCAGGTCCTCGAACACGTGGGTTGGCCGCGTCCGTGCAACGGGCTGAGGAATGTGACCAGCCAGAACCCGAGGTCGGCGGTCAGTGAGCGTGAGACCACGTCTGATTGGTGGGAACTCCCGGACCGTGGGACCCCGTATACATATATGCACAAGGACATGTTGTTGATCGAACTCTCTCGGTATCTGAGTTGCGTTAATACACGTTTCTTTTTTATTCGTGGTTTTTCCTATTATGTGAAGTAGACCTATTTGTGCTCGATTGCGAACGTTAGACACTGTGTGCACTGTAACCTGCGATTGACCCAATTGGAATATTACAATGAACAGACTGGAAAAGACCAGGCTGGTTTTCTGGCGAGCAGTCGAGAATATGGTTAGGTTTCGAATTTATCACCACGCACTTCTGATTAAAGCCTTCTCAGTCACATAAACCTTCCAGCCAATCACTTTCGAAAAGAGGCACCATACTGGAGCTTCGCTGTTGTTAGAGCTCGTCAGTAGTTCAAAGAGGATGACTGGAAATTTATTTGGACTTGACTGCAATCAGATGTGAATGATGTATAACTCAAGTGTGAGTTTCCGGCCCGGCTATGGACGTTTGCTAATGTATTCACCACGCACCAGACACTACAACCTCGAATCAGTTTTCATCCACCTGTGATGATAATTTTGGACCCAAAAGCTGCCCTTGACTTGAGTGCCCCGTACGCCCTTCGATTTGTAGCGACCCTATTTGTTCACTGCTAACTGCGTTGAAGTTATAGTTAGCATTTGTACTCTTTCTCCTCCCCACAGTTTTTATGCGGTTAAACGTCTGTTTGAAAGAGTATGGTTACCGGCGTGTCATCCGTGCACTCGAACGTTCGGCTCCAGTGCCTGCTGACTTGGCGTTTTGCTGTGCTAACGTTTCATCTCGTTCTTCGCCCGCTCTCGTCGATTTCACGTGTCGGCAATATATTTTTTGTCAACTCGTTGCGTTGATCGTAACTGATCGGCCATAGCTCATGTGAACTCTACAGAGGCTGTCTGCAAAGCATGGAGTCTCAATAAGGTTTTTCAGTCCGCTTATGTGATGTGATGTCCGTTTCAAGTTTAACAGGCGCGTTCACAAGCAAGCAGCCCGAGCGCGCTCAAAGTCAGGTGGCCGTTGACGGGGTTCTCGGTCTCCATCTACCTTACCAATGTTGTGATGAGTGAGATAGTGAATGGAACACTCAGAATTTTCGAAAATCTCGATGTGGATATTCCGCCACGTAACAGGCTGACTAAGAATATGTAGGCGGACGATATTGCGTAACATAATTTTTCTGTAAAGGATGTGTAGATCATGCTGTACCGACTAACTAATGTGGCCGGTATGTATGGTATATACTTAACACTTTCAAAGACTAAACCGTTACAAGGTTGTGTTGTCACTGACCCTATTTTTGTCATTGTGTGCCGACCGCTAGGGTCCATCGGTCACTTCACTAGCTTGTAGAGAGTCATCTCATCTGTGTGTAATGTTACTAACAGAATAATTTCGAAGATGGCCAAGGCCTGTGTTGTACTCGCCCACATCCGTCACTGGTGGCGTCACGAAGATCCAACAGACAAGTAAAAGCATAGTTTAATATGAGTGTGTGAATACAGCTTTGTCCTATGGCTCACAATTTTACGTTCTTCCGACGAACGTTGAGTGACGCACGTAAAACCAACGACTCCAAATATCAAAACCAACTCAAGAGGCTGGAAACGTGGTACTATTGACGTGAATGATATAATCAATTACAAGGACAAATACCAGTTCGTTTGCGTTCGTGGGATAAAACACAGTGTTTGACCGCAATAGGCCGTCAAGGGTCCAAAGAGCACGACAGGTACAGGCAAAGTCGACCGACAGGCAATAACGAACCGACCGAATGCGATCAGATCGGTCTGATATGTGTTTAGATACCCGGCCTTCGGCAGACCGATTAGCTGGTGACAGTTTAATGGCAGACCGTACTCACTGGGGGTAAGGAGGATGAGACTGACAGATAACAATGAGTGTGGCAGGTAGGTGAGATTAAATGGCTGGAGGGGACGGGCTGGAGGAATCAGTACTTTTAGGCATGTGTTGTGGGAACAACGGAAACAAGCGTGTAG
Source organism: Paragonimus westermani (assembly GCA_008508345.1). NCBI lineage: Eukaryota > Metazoa > Platyhelminthes > Trematoda > Plagiorchiida > Troglotrematidae > Paragonimus > Paragonimus westermani. The sequence continues at coordinate 45,361 of QNGE01000621.1, forward strand.
TTGGGCGGGGTCACGGGACGGGGAGCGACAAGGTCAGTCGAAGGGGATTTTGACAACCAAAAATGACCTACAACAGTCATGCACATTTGTGTGTGTAGTGCATACAGATTCTCGGTATTCGCTCATCTTTATCCCCGCCAGTTGGTCTGTATCAGATGCGCTGGTTGTGTGAGCAACGCAGAAGCCCGCAGGGACGTGTTTCCAAAATTAGCAAGTTCACGACAAATATACGAGAATGTAAAAATGTACAATCTTCGCTGGTTAGCCCATGAAATTTGTATGTTGACGGAGAGTCTGCCACACCACGCACTGTGTAACGTGATTGCTTATGTTTGCAAGGAACCGCCAGGAAGTCAGACGTTGATGTGACCAGGGTCTGTGGAAGCTGTGACCGTTCCCGCGAGAAAAGGTGGTAGCTACCTGTTACTCGGATGGAGATTTCGCAGCGATCCCTATCGCTGGTTCAAGTCACTTACTGGCTTGACAGTCTGCAATGGTCATCAGGCAGCCTATACCTGTTGGCCCTTCATTTCCGTGAAAGTGCTTCTTTACCACTCTGTTTCTCTGGGGATCGTTTATAAGATCAACGTGAATCCGAGCTACATTACTGACAGACGTGACGCATAGTTGAAAATGGTTGCGATGGTTTATCAGTTGGTTGAATCGATATTTTAATTTGATCTTGCAGGTCATTTTACTTTTTTCAACGTAAACGTTGCTACGGCAGCCCAGTTGTGCCGCCACGTTAAGGGAAACCGATTCGCTCTAACTACGAAATCGGTTTCCAACCTATATCGGATATACCGTGATGAAACCTGCACTGTGAGCAACTGTTGAATCACTGTAAGTAGATTATTAGTTTTCTATCCATTTTTGTTGCGATACCTATTTTTGAGAGGAATACTGTAATTCGGACAGACCGTAAAATGTTCGCAGAAATAGTTATTCGAGCTTTCCATAGAATTCAGTGAGATGACATGCAATTTCATTTGAATCCTAGTTCAGTCAGTAGGAGTAAGTTATGTCATACTGTCCACTCCCACTAACAACGATACATCGCAATTAATTAGCAGTAAGAATCACCAACTGTGTAGCACATGCTAATGACCTCGAGCTACGAAATGGCGCAGATACGCAAAATTTGAACTTAGAACACAGTCACCTACCATTACCGCTAGTCTATCTGTTTCATTGAAAATCAACTTCGGTTACTTAATCACAACCATTCTGCTACAATAAAAATAGCCTTACAAAAATATTCCTTCCACTAACACTTCCATTCTCCAGTTGATCGACCAAATCGAAAAGACAGGCCAACATCCAATGTTCACGTGATGAAATTGGCCGAATCAGCCACCTGGTTACTGGATTCTTGCCAAGACTTCTTATGCCTGAACGATTTTCGTCCCAAAGAATGTTTACAAATGATAACCAAAAATGTTGTCCAGAAAATTGCTGTCACTCTCAATGTTACCCTGAACAGTACAGTGGAAATGTCGTCGGTTTGATGAATGGAGGCCAAGAAGTGATTATATGAAGGTGAGAAATAAAATGTAGACAATGTATCATTCAAACCTCCCCCAATCCTAGAAAGATTCAGAATATGACAGTCTGGTTCACAATCATGTCTGACAGAAACTGGTCAACAAGTCTTATATGTGCTTAGGAATGTGAACTGGAAACTGCACTATTGAAATCAGCCAACTGGAAGACAAATATTCGAGAGTTATGTGCTCACCATCCACCCAAACTTCTTTAACATTCCTTACAAAAAGCGGTGAACTAAATCTTAACAGCTTTAACATGGAAAACATTTGTGCTACCATTACCCAGATTTCGAAACCGTATGGTCACGGAACTACACAAAAGGAAACCTAGGTGCCTCAGTGCAGAGGCCATACATTTCAATGAGGCCGACATAGTGAAGGAAACACATGAAGAAGGTCAGTAAACTGAGGACCTGCTACTTCGTAGTATTCTTCACACGCACTAACACAGCCCAGGTAACATAGAAAGTTTACAGTGAATTTGACAGACATTGTGAATGATTAAGATGATAGCCCACTTACTTCTCCATCGTACCCTGTGTTAAGCTCGAGAAAAAAGTGCGTTTACACATGGTACGGATATGAATGAAATGGAATACAAACGTTCACTCTAAGATTTCCAAATGTAAAACATGTACAAATTCAAGCAGCTGGATATGGAGTATCCTAAACAGAAAAGGTGCCGCATGATGGTTTGAACTTGAAACAGTATTTCAATAGACAAGAATTGTCATGTAGTTCAGTGATCGGATGCTGAATAACATATGTTAACAGCAGTTGCCGGTAGACATTCATGATGAGAAATAAATACCTGGGATGGTTGTAGCTAACTGGTATCTTTTACACGTCGTTTCGGTCAAAACATTTCGTCCTGTCACCATCACCAGTGCTCTGGTCAGAAGACACATTCTGCTTTCGAATTTTAATGGTTGAATCGGTATTGCAAGGAAGGTTCGCAGTCATTGAGAAGATGTTGAATGTGATAAGATGAGAGAACAACGGCAGTGGAGTAACTGAAGAGAGGGAGCTTGGTCACCAACATTCTATCAAACACTCGACAGTCGTCAAATAATCAACACAGCCGCTACTGTATCAACACTTCTGCAGGCCCAAATGACTGGAAGCCTAATTTCAATGACAGGGAACGTGCATGCAATATGTCTTGGTTTGCAACATATACTAATGTAGGTTTTTGGTCTCTCAGGTACAGAAATAATGATGGCCTGCACGAAGTGCCGCAAAATATGATTTTTGCTGCCGTACAACTTGGTCACAGAACTTATAGTTAAAAATTATCACGGGATGAAACGTTACAGGGGTATTTGCATCTGTTTTTACAGTTTCGTTTGTCAAGATGGGTGACGACAGTCAGATTCACGCACAAAAAGTTCGATGGATGCCCTTCACTCTTTCTAAACCATGCCAGCAGCAAACGGCCTCATCACCAATAATTTGAGTGATTGCTGATGTTATTTTTTGTTAGGCTCTGCTGCGTTATTTTGATATTGCAGAACTTTAGTTGAAGTTGAAAGGTGACCCTACGCCATGTTATCTCCCCTAACCAAACTGCAATATTCATCTTTGTCCTTACATAGGCTACTATTATTGTTTCCACTACCCTTATTTAGTCCGAACCCTGCAAACTTCTTAGTGCCCAAATCAGATATTCCATTTTTATTTTTTTCTTCAGTGGCTTATAATTCCCGTCGTTACTCAGCGGTCGAACAGTCCTTTTGCTCCTACCCAACCACTGACCACTTGCTTCAGTAAGCTTGATCCCGTTTCATTGTTCACCGTTGTTGAACTGTACCTGGTTGTAGGGTTGTTATGCAAACATGTTCTTCGCTTGATTTTTGGGGATCTCTACAGTCGAGTACAGCTAAGTCGTTAGCGAATGATTCAGCTGGTGATGAATATCCATTCCGGTGCGCTGGGGTTGACTACTTTGTTCCGCTCAGCATTAAGATCGGTAGGAGTGAACTCAGATTTTACGGCCGCGTATTTGCCTGCTCTCAGATTCATGCCATCCACTTGGAAGTTTTCAGCTCACTGTTGGCTGATGATATCCTAGTGGTAATTGTTAGGTGTGTGGGTAGACGAGTTACTTGAGATGCCATATATAGCGACAACGGCGCCGACTGTGTGATAGAAAATCCAGAATTGAAGAAAGGGCTGTCAACATTTGATCAGAAAAGTAATGTTGACAGTTTGTAATTTGTGAAGCTGATCGGCACCCTTACCAAATTGAAGCTAGCCATCGAATTGCGAAATAGATAGGAATGGCAAAACCACCCAGAGAGTACTCACTTTCACCACAACCAGCATATTGTGAATGAGATGACGTAGTTTATTTACGTCGTTAGAAGTGGGACAAATAATTAACCACCATCCGTTCGTGCCCACCTATTATGATCTTTATACTCCGGCAGTGCTGAGACCAAATGATCTGTTATTACAATGGTCAAATTGTGGTTTCCTGAACAACGGAGTTACATTGTCAGGAAAGACTTCGGGCAGACCAAACATCAATTTTGCATGCTTTTGAAGCAGTGATGGCGATACTACCTGCCCAGACGGCAAAATTTTCACGAGTGGCTCATTGCCTCATGTGAGTTTCTGGTAGGGGACTCCGTCCTCGTCTGTGACACATCAGCATCTCGGGGTGTTTGACTGAAGAGCATCGTAACCAGAGCGTTCCGAGATTAGATAATTACGTCGGACAAATATTCATGAAAAAGCTGCAAGGCGTTGTAGAGAGCGATATTAGGTCTGTCTGCTTTCTGGAGAAGGGATTGCTTCAGAATCCCTGATGTCACATACTTTGAAAGCCTTCGTGGGTCTGTTGTATAGACCGTCGTATAGAAAGTGGATTTTGGGGCCCGATGTCGGATATGTTGGATTCCGTGTGGTGAGTAAGTGGTCTTATGTTAAGTATGACGTACAACAAATAATTCGCCGGGGAATATTCGGTTTGGGTTAAAAAATCCGATCCAAACGTGTCATCATTTTTCTTTGTTGCGTGCACTAAGCAGTCATGAGGAATATTTTACCGTAACTATACACAAAACATATTTCTCCTCCTTTATAAATATTGCTTATTTATCACAACCGCCTTAAGGTGGTACTTGGTACTGTCTTACACACCATGACCTTCGTCTGCATCCGACCGCCTCAATGTGTTCATGTCTAATGGACTGGTGGCTGTTTGCGAACTCGTGTCTGGTTACCTCACTTTAAACGCTTTTTGATTAGACACTTTGAGTATCCAGATAGTTCACACTATCTGTGAGAGTGCTCATACTGTAATTTTGTGGCGTTCTTTATGTTTTGGAAAATGGCTCCGCCAACCCGACAATCTGAACAGGCGTTGATAGGATTACTGAGTACGCGTCACTGAGTAAATTACCCTGAATCTCCCAGAGTGATCTGACATTATCGCAATTACTCAATTACACTAATTCGAAGGGCAATCAGTGAAGACGGTGACAACTCGTAGGTTACTGAATTCATTTTCGGCGGCGTCTTTCTCAGGCAAGCAGAACGTGAAAGTGGAGATGACTTTCAATATTTTTATGGGCTCTTTAAAATTTTGTACATCCTTACTGATTATAATCGCACATTGGAACTTGCTTCGAATGTTGGAATACTTCACTACGAAGATATTTGGAGCCTAGTTTTTCGAAACGTAAAAATCGTTAAAGCGAACCTCGTGTCCCCGGCGCCGTAACTTGAGCCACATTCCAGATGGATCGCCAAACTAACCTTGAAAATAGTGCAATATCCTGAACTTTACTATAGCAATTGTATACTTCTCAACGCATCTGTGGGAAACTCGCCCAGGAGAATGTGATCAACGTACACATTGTAAAGCCATAGCGCACACCATAACTGATAATTGTACAGCGAGTCAACTATGTGAATACAGCAACAAAAGAGACATAGTGACAGGGGGGATTTGCTGTTCGAGAAGAATAAAGTGAGAACCGAGCTTCTGAGAAGAAATTTCTTAAGATCTGCCAAATTCGATGGAAGTGCTAAGTAATAGCGTCAATTTTCACCAAACATGATGATCACTGACCATATCGTCAAGGTCATGCCAAACGGAGGTGAATTTAGGACGAACAGAATAAACTGTCGAGAAATTTCGTCATTATTCAATGTATAAAGTCCCGAAAAAATATGTAGACAATCTTGTCAAGATAGGGAAGACAGGAAAGCACGTAGTTTTGCTGCGTAATGTACGCACCTTTCAATTAATCTCCGTCATTTACTCGAACTTCGAAGAATTTCGCGGATTTCGCGAAATTCTCAAAGATTCCGAAATCTTGAGCGTCTGAGCGGGGTGAAATGTTTTCTCGCTCGAGAGATATTCACAAAATTGAGAAAGCAGGGCGAAATTTGGCGAAAAACAGGAGAACGTGCCGTTCCGTTCGAGTCGTCGTTGCAAAAATGGATCGACCTTGAGTTTCTGGCAATGTCCCTAATAATAATAACAATAACAATAATAATAATAAGGATAGTAATGCTAACATAAGTGAATGTCCCCTCGCAGGTTCAATAAGATCAGTGATCTCGACCTGTCTCGGAAGTCCTGATCGTGGGGCGGGGTTGTCGCTTGAAGTTAACAGGACAGTCACTGTGTCTCCCCTCGAGACGATCGGGCAGCCTGATAATTGCTTACAAGCCAGAGTGGTTGAGCATTCAAAGTTGACAATTCGGTCGTGCCTAATGTGAGGTAAATGGCGCGGTGGTCAACACGGTTGCCTCATGATTGGAATGGTCGGAGTTCAAATGCCAGTTGTGGCAAGGATATGCACTACTGACGAGTTATAATGAGAGCGGAATTCGAGTCTAGTGCTTCTTTTCG
>QNGE01000621.1:51889-84499 GCA_008508345.1 Paragonimus westermani
TAGAGTCGGCTGGCCTGCATGTTACAATTAGCACTCCACAAGGTCATCACTGGCCTAATGCTAAAGGTCGCGCCAAAGAAGAAGTGTTTGGAGAATGCAGAAAATGTACTTTCAGAAAATATACCATTATTTACAGTAAATAGCCCCGGGAAAATGCGTGGAAAAATTTTTAAGGATGGGGGAGATGAGAAATCAAACTTTTGAACAGGAACAGATAGACCTCTCAACCGAACTTCCTTCCTTGCTCATTTTGCGAAGAATTTTGAGGATCCCGCCAAAATCTCGCGGGATTTTGAGTGTCTTTGTGGGGTGGAATTTTTTTATCTTGGATCTATCAGTAAAACCAAGAGTGAAAAGCGGAATCACGCGATAAATTGGAGAACGTAGAACCGACCATGTGAACTATAACGAACAATGGAACGTGATATTCTGGCATAACTTTTCGTATGACGGCAATGGTATTATGTTAATTAGTAAAATGTATACCATATTCGAACAGTTGTTATCAAATAGCGCGGAAGAAGATCGATTATCAGCTTTTCCCAGTATACTATTACTGCCGAGTTTGGGTTTCAATTTTCTCTCTGTAGGGCTGGTATGTAGTATGAAAAGAGTGTTCGACACTACCGAGGGTTTGACAGATGGTCTTTCAGAGGGAGAAGACGGAAGAGTTACGACGCGAGGTTTTTGTGTGGTCATGAGACGAACAGATTGAGGTTTTATTTCAAACAGTTTCAGCACGCACACAAGCTCTCAATAGGTGTGGAGTATGGACGTACAGTATGATCGGGCTGTTACTAACGAGCATGTGCATATTGTCACCTATACGTGTTGACTATACACATGTATTCTCGCAAGTCTGAAAACATGGCTGAGTACAAGATCTACCTTGAAATTGACATCTTCGATTAGTTCGTGCGGTGCGTGACGTAACACTACGCAACATAGAGGGTTTCCCTTCAGATGCTATTAGGTCCGTTTTCAAGGATATTTTTCTCAGACAGGTACAGCTTGGAGATGAATATGACATTCGTTATTGTTCAGTAAGCTTCTAAGTTTCGTTTGAATTGGTGCATATTCTTCCTGGCTCTAATCGCATACGGGAGTTTGGCCCAAATGTAGGGATATTTTACGCTGAAATCTACTCGCAGGAAGTGAATGCTGTCGTTGGTATACCGTTAGTATGTGGGCTCGAAATATCACGTGATAGCTTGCGGACCAAATATTTAGGAATGTATGAAATATGCCTATTGTTCTGTGGGAATTCTTTTTGGTTTCGATGCATAAAAGATGTTTATCAGAGACGCCAAGGAATGGCGCTAGTGTAATAGCGAAATAGGTTGACGAGACAGCTGAGTTTATGTGATCTGGTAGATTGAAGTAATTAGCATCGAATGATTAATGAACATGCACCGTGTAAGTTGTAGATCATTTTCTTGAACTTTTGCTTCGATATTCCGTGAAAGAGATGCCAAAAGTTTATAAGTTCAAGTGTTCATTATCATCCCCACGTGTGACTGAAAACCACTAAAATTTGGAGGTGCCTTAGTTAAGTAGATAAGGCTGCAGCTGATGACTTCTAAACATAATGCGTGCGAAAGTCAGCGTGATCTGCTCAAAGTATATACTGCTCACCGTAATCGGGCGTAAGCTGCTTCGGAATTATGGTCCATGATCGACGGTCAGCCTGCGTGCACCCCACAGTCACAACGCCACGTCCTACGTGAAAATGATGCTGAATTGTCGGAATACGTTCATTGTATGTACATGTTATCAGTGTATGGAATTTTCTGTCAGAATTCAGGAAGCCTCCTTGCTATCGGTTTCGCTTCTGTAGAAGTCCTCAACTTGCTGTCTATGCAGGTCAACAGTTAAACGGCACGTAACTTGTTAGGTGGGGTATCACTGACTGCTGCCAGTGACGTCCGTGTAGTCATTCGCCAACACTTTCACTCAGACCTGCTTGCGTGGGGGAACAACGCAAAACTCATCTTCAGAGGTATCATCAATGAATGGTGGACCTGCACACGGCCTGTGTTTACGTTTTAACGTCGGAGGTGGTGCGGTGTTTGAGGTCGATGCAACTGAACCTGCATAGTTAGTGATATCATAACTTACCTGGCGAGGGGAGTTGTAACTGCCCTGTGCAGGAAGGGCAGTGTGATACGTCAGAATTATTCATGCACTCCACGCGGAAAAATAGCTGATCCTTACCGCACCGATAACTGGTCGTATTAACGGGGTTACCACAATATCCATAGGGCACCCCCATGTGAACATTATTCTCCCACCTTGGCTGCTTTGCATTCCAGGACGGAAGATGGGGGAAGTTTGTGTGTAGTAAAGCCGCCTTAGCTATCTCAATGGACTGGTGCGTGAAAGCTATGATAGCCTTGAAAACGCGGCTTATTGTCCTAGGGTTTACATCGTGCAGCTTGGCTAAACCATGATGCAACATTTTGTAATCCAGTTGAAATGCATCACTGTCGGCCACCGTGACCTGTCGGCGGAACATACTGCTTTTGGGTAGATTGTATTCAGCAAGCCACCGTCGATGGACCGCGGAACGGCCTAGAGCAAATGCGGTCAGAGTCAACAACAACGTACTGTATGAATAGAATAGCTTTCTGAATACGGACAGGATATGACTACATGGTAACCACATGGACTTATAGAAATTGCACTCACATTCTCCAGACGGTTGTTTGTTCGAATTCCGAAGTGAAAAAAATCCGACTGTACATGGATGGCCCACGTCGACTTTATATATAGCCAATTGCACGAGAGCCAGTTCATAAAGCTGGGGTCGGTTCGTCGTATTATTGTAACCCCCCGGTCGAACCCTCAAAATGGATAGACAAATGTGTTCACTCACTCTTCAGAGTTACTGCAGGTAGCCAGGCGATGAAACAAATATCGGCTTCTGAATGAATTCGTCTGAGCGGTGATTTTAAGGTTAATTACATCAACTTACATGTTTTCTCACAGCATCCCAAACATGGAAGTAACATAACATCACGTCGCACCCAAAGACCACCCGTGCTACTCGCATTTGGGCAGCCATTTTATCCATCACAAAAGTTCTGATACCTATGTGTTCCTCCACCACTCCCTGGAATGTTTCAAACAAATGACACAGGGATATGTATTTCTCACTTCGTACGTAGGCGTACATCACGGGTCGTCTATGGCCCATGCCATCTGTAGCCAGGAACTGATATAGCTCCAGGCTACAGCAGCGAATGTGGAATGGTAGAGGACCTACATGTGGCGGTTGTTCCCACGAGTGGCATCGACGTTTACCACATCAGGGAACCGTCTAAATAACTGCACTTGCTCTCTGCGTGCAAAACATGTGTGCGTGTGCCTATTTTTGTCGTCTTTGGTGAAACGCAGCACGCCGTTTCTCTATGTGGTGCAAGATTCGCGGCAGATTTTCCGCTACATCAGTACACAGTAACCCACTTACATATCACTGGCGGTTTCCACCGATGACCGATGTTGCAAATATTCATGGTAGCTATAAACTTCTCATAAACATCCACAGCATACTACTTCAACCCAGCAACTGGCGTGTTGTACTCGAAGAGATGTCGCGAGTCGTTCACTTCACTGTCTGTGGACCGACGAATCCTTGGGTATGCGTCGTGCAGCAAGGCAGTTATGTCGTGGTTGTGATCCAAAGTGAAAGCACTAACAACCAACCCAGTATTTCTCTTAACCTCATTGAAGCGCGGTTGGCAGCTTGTATCGCGGGAACTGTGTAATGAAAAGTGTTGGAACTCAACTCACCAAACAGGTCGTAATCCACGGCTTCCGGTCTTACTTCGCTTGTATTTTATACAGCGGAACGCCATCTTTCACGTAAACTCAGCGGCAATTACACTCACATGATCATATTTCAAGCGTCCACTGCCTGGTTTCTTGCTTGAACCAAGCACATACAGAACACTGTAATCCTTCGTGTACCTATCTAAACAACTTTTGAACTCACCGATGCTGAAAAATTCGCGAACCTCAATGACATCTTCGAAGCCCCGTGAATAATCCATAACCTAGAATGGAATATAGGATAGCATCAGTCAAATATCAATCATACGTGAAATATTTCTTCACAAGATACCACATTCATACCGTCACAACACTTACCATAACCAATTTCGATCTCGGAGCCAAATGAAGGACAAACCGATTTACGGTAGACTAAAACAAACCCTTCCAACTCTCCTGATGCTCTCTGTCATGGAACTCGATGATTTCCAAATTCCTGGGCGATGCTATGGAATTATCGCCCGATATTCAATGATTGCTCGTTTTATCGCCGTCCAAAGGCAGATTTCAATTCTTACTGATAATTTCCATTTATTTAACAGGAAAAGATTCAAACGCAGTTTTGCCCGGGTCTTAAATGCTGCTAAATGAACTTCTTGCTCCTAACGTTGTACTTGGAGTTGCGTTGTCAGCGAGTCACGAAGCTGATAGTGAGTTTATTGCCGTAAACCAGATTATACATGAGTGTGAGTTCATGCTTGAGTTGTCGTAACAAATGAGGATCGAGTGCAGGCGTCTAGCAGCGTTCTCTGTAGCTCATAAAAGATGGACAGCCCAATAAAATTTTAGTGAACGCACGTTGGAGGATTTACAGAGTAAATATATCAAACTTTCGCAGGTGGCTATATGTGAAAGTGCAGCACTCAAACTGGAGGCGCATGCATAGTTCATAAAGGTATGATCGTGCAGCAGGCAGAAGGATTGGGTTTTTAATGTAAACTACCGTCCGTCCAGTTTCACAAATTGTGAAATATATGTGTTCCAAAACATTGAAGGAGCATGAGTAACGTATACTTATGTCACGCACTGAGTTGACGGTTGAGATGCTGTGACCGCGCAGCTTTGGTACGTGACAGTCATGCACAACGATACAGGATTTTCTCTTTTTCAAGTTGGTCATCACTCACACTTGACCGTAGCTTTTGCATTCAAAGAGACTTTCCAGCCAAACTCCTCCGAAAAGAAGCACTAGACTCGAATTCCGCTCTCATTATAACTCGTCAGTAGTGCATATCCTTGCCACAACTGGCATTTGAACTCCGACCATTCCAATCATGAGGCAACCGTGTTGACCACCGCGCCATTTACCTCACATTAGGCACGACCGAATTGTCAACTTTGAATGCTCAACCACTCTGGCTTGTAAGCAATTATCAGGCTGCCCGATCGTCTCGAGGGGAGACACAGTGACTGTCCTGTTAACTTCAAGCGACAACCCCGCCCCACGATCAGGACTTCCGAGACAGGTCGAGATCACTTATCTCAACAGACCTGCGGGGCGGAGGCTGCGATCAAACAAGAGTGATGTTCAATTTGAAAATAAACCAACCAGGAGGAAAGTTTTGAATAAGTTTAATATCGTTTATATTTATATAAGGAAGAGTAACGGCCCCAAAACACTTTCTTGTATCACTCCACAGGTGACTGGTCAGGACGTTGAGCCATTGTCTACTATTCTCACTGTTTGTGTGCGGCCTGTGAGGTAAGAAAATTGACCAGCTAAGCGATGGATCAGGTATACCAGAGGATGCAATTTTGAGCAGAAGACGCTGATGAGGCACACGATCGAAAGCGTTCGCCAGGTACAACAGTATAACAACAATCGCCTCTACGGCGTCAGCAGATTCTGTTATATGAATAACAAATTCTTGCGGTCACGTCATGCAAGAAAGTCTGCCGAGAAACCCATGCTGGGAGTGGTTTTTGAGGTTTCGTGATGATGAGAATTCGACCGCGCGATATTTTATCATCCTTTTCAACACCCTAGCACAAATTGGATTATGGACAGTGAGACGATAATTGCTGATGTCATGTCGCGAGCCACTTCTACAGCAGGACTTAACTGTAGAATTTTTTTGCTGAAGGGGGATGGAACTTGACGGTTTGGCGAAGGTCACTCTCGAAGTAAACCCTTCTTGAATGCATGTTGAGAACTTTCCCGCGCTAGCCTGCTGGCACTGCATAGGTGGCACATGTTGCAGAATGGAAAAGTTGTGTGATGTATTCTCCCACGAAACAAGCCGGTTCTGGTGGCGGTCTGCAAAGATTCGGATCCGAGCAGGCGGGTAACAAAGTCCAAAGTCGGCTCGACTCCCGTCAGAGTCGTTTGAGAGTAAGCCAGAGTTGATTCCGAGTTAGCTAGATTTGATTCCCGGTCGGCCAAAGTAGAAACCGGGTCGGTCAACCACTCTGGATGCACCTTTTCTGCATTCGCGCTGAAACAGTTCAAATTTTACATAATCTAACGCACACCGACTGTCGACATTAGTCCGTGGACTTCGGCAACTTCTACCGCGATCCGTGCTTCTTGGCAAGCGACCTAATTTAGCTTCAGCGGGCAAGCTAAGTTAGCGGGATAACTTTTGTTACGAGGCGATTCTCTCCAGCATCTCAAAGTGACTTCACGCGAACTGGTATGGAGGTGGACGAGGAGCACCATACACAACCCTGCAACTTGACCCTAAAACCGATATGTTACCACACAATCTATCTACTTGACTGCTGACTACGCAGAAATTGTCAGCAAAAAATTGTTGTCGCGATAAAACGGGAATATTTGTGTTTCAGGTTGAAAAATAATAGACTAGTGCCCATGCACATCCAGTGGACAGCAATCATCCCTGTACAAGCTGAAGACATTTTCAACTCCAGCATTATGAGTGCCATTCTTAGAACCCCACAAGACGTGTAAATGAGAACCAGAAAACCTGAAAAGCAATAGCCAGAAATAAGCAAGGGGACGAAAATGCATCAAAATAAAGCAGGGTGGAAAATACGAGATGATAATTAAATTGAAATGTTATCAAAAATCATTCTCTTGGATTAAAGTTTTCGAAATTAGAAGTCATAATGTGAATCAAGAAGACGTGTAGAAGACAGGGCTTCATTTACTCGATATCTCGTGTTCATGCCTGCATGAGAGGTTTGGTACACGCAATGGTAGCAACAGTTTCAGAAAACGTCGGGTTTCATCCCAGTATAATTTCTTCTGGTCATCCTAGTCAACTAGGTCCACCTGCGTAACGGAGGAAATATCACACGGATAAGGGGTATTTGTATGTGGTGGGTTGACTTTCATCAAGTTCGATCATGACTTAGAAATAAACCCTACATGTTCACGTTTCCTCTCCATTTCTCCCACCTGTTCTTCCATTCTCTTCCTGCAGTTCCCGATCGATCATCTGATTAAGTGACCTTCGTAAGTCTATGGATTCTCAACTCTTTCCGATGAGCTTCTGAATATCGGCATTTGGATCTCCCAAAGTCTCTAACTCTGGATCCTTGGAAACACCGCATGGTGAAATGTTCCATGTTTCCTTCATTTATCTTGGAAGTAACTTTGATCAGATAAAAAAACGTTTTTTGAAGTATCAGGGTAAGAACCTGTTACCCGTTAGTGCATAGAAAATGTTATTGTCTACTGGGGGAAGCTTTCCGTACGTTCCCACCAAGTTTATCATTCTTGCCAGTGCTCTAGAAAGCAGTTGCGTATATTTCGTGTGTGCTCACCATCTAGGCGTTCCTGGTGATTAGTTCCAAGAGTGCGTCCTTATTGAAGAAAGACAGTAGACAACGTCATCATCGCGATGGTCTGAGTGAATCCTGGGTAAATCACGGGATACCATAACACCTAGTTGACAGCGTTATACGTTTCATTAACCAACAACAGAATATTAGTATCGCATGAGGTCTTCGCCAACAAATGTTGCACACACATTATTCGTCATAGTAAATGGGAGTAATCCAAAGTTTCTCCATCAGTGCGCTGGACTGCGTTGTTCTTCTTATTCCCACAGAAGTCCACTGTGTGAGGAGAACTTCTGCAAAAAATGGAAGCATCTATCAAGCACACGTTCAAAATCCTTCTGCATATCAAATAGCATCAAAAGTCGCACTGCCAGAATCAGTGATATGTTTGACGCGGTTGGGAAATTTTAACTAGGACGTCGTGCAGGAAATTCTGCTAAGATATCCATGCTGCTTGTGGTATATAAAATCTCGTGACAGTAAGAACTTAGATGGGCGAAATTTTGCGCACGTTATTCAATGTTCCAGACTAGACTGAAGTAAGATTATCGATACGGCATTTAATAAAGCCTTGTCGCGGACCGCTTTTATAACCGAGCTTAGTCATGGAAATTTTCGGCCCTGGAGTAATTGAACTGGATGTTATAGATGGTTTGCAACGATTACATAAATAAAAGAGAGTATTCCCCAACCCGCGTTTAAGAGCAATGGACACCAATAACGCTGTGGTAATCTAAAGGCTTGATAACAGCTGACTGTGGGCGTGTGCGCACAGTACTTACGAGAACCTGGTATGGGAACTTAGTTGTACCAACAAGAAGTGCGGCTAAAACGTTTCTTCCAATATTATTAGGAGCAGCGAAACGTAAATTGAAGCATGACAGATTGTAGCAGGATCATCAACGGTGGTTATGTTCTTTGAATTCATTCTGTCTCCTGCGTGTCGTTAACCAAGCCAACTCTATTTACTTCTCTTTTTCTCTCTCAGATGTACGGCCTCAGTTTTCTATCAGTTGCCTAACGTATTACGCTAGAGTATAATAACAGGGAATTGTACACTTTTAGGATGCTGTGACTGAAGACATGGTTCAGCGCGGTGGCAACATATATTGAAGTGGCACACTCGCTGGTTAGTGATCTGTTCTTGTGCGCTCTCAGTCGGTTTGTTGCCAGACGGGGCTGCTTGGGAAGGTCGTACAGTGACATTGGGTGCTGGGTGAGCGTCGGTGAGCAAAATGTATGAAGTACCCTCAAGACTGGTCGCTTTGGCTGGATGTTCAACGAATAAAATTCAGTCACCGAAGAGTAGTATTGAAAACGAGCATTTTGACAATCACCGGGACTTCCCCAAATGGTGTCAAACGAGGTGTTGTAGGCCAGGTTTCCCAAGATTGATCAGGTTCTCAACGACCGATCTCTGGTCAAACAAAAACACGATCGTAATTACTAGAACATTCTAGCATAAGATAAGTTACTGACGCTTCGAGGCCAATCTCACGTACCGGTAGCTGTGGCAGTCAGCGAAAATGGAATCAGCAGGCGGTGACGACTGGCTCAACGTCCTACCGACGTGTTTTGCAGTAAATGGCCGAAGTGTTATCCACTTGCATTGCAGACTATTCGGCGACGGTGACTCACAATTTTCCGTGGTGCAACTGTTGAAATGCTCTAGCATGCTCTCCAGCATGAGTGAAACCCATAACTGTCGTCTGAGAAATAACGAAGCTAATAATGGGGTAACTGCCGGAAATAAAGTGACCTCTTGGTTGCTAATACAAGAGAATCGTTAACAATAAGCGATTAACAGTTTTATCACTCCTACGTCCCACTGAGAATTTTCGGTGTGTTTCATTTGCACCACAGTTTTCAAGCCTAGACATCAATCAGACTCATCCGCTGACCTCACCCCGGCGGAAGTACGAGCAACGTCATTCTCGCTACACTTTGACAAGCCTCCGCACTTGATCTAATATTCTCATCAGTTAGGTGGATGTGCAGATTCGCTGGCAATCTCGGTTATTTGTCTATTCAAATATCCATATTTTGCTGGTTGTATTCCGGTCACTTTGAAGCACGACGTAGCCCCTCCTATCTACAATGGCGGGGATAGAACGAACGCCCGCAACTATAGACTGATTGTCCTACCGCAAAGCATGCCAAAAGTAAGGGCATAGTAGATGAGTTTGCAAAGGGCCATTCGAATACTCATTCGCTGTTGGCGCCAGATCAGTACTGATTCAGAAATGGTCACCCATGTGCGAAAAGCCCACTGGTTGCAGCTGACCAGTGGACAAGAAGTGTCTTGAAACACCCCCTATGTCGGTGTCGTGTCTTCAGACTTCACGAACATATTCCACAAATCAAATCACAGTTTGCTGCGTGTGAAATTCAGTAATCTGATTCTGTGCAGCCAGGCTTCCTCATGGCTCAAACAATACCTCTCTTATAGCATACACACCAACTAGCTACGCAGGTAAGTTAACGGCGCTGCTGCCGTGCCACGAGGTCCTACACTGGATCATCCATCATTGTTGGCTTGAATCAACGGCCTCCCAATTGTAGGTAACTCTCCTGTTATAACGCATGTTGTGGATAAGAAGCTTTGGCGTGTTCCACGTAGTGTTGAGGACGCGAAGGAATTCTGAAAAAACCAGGATGCTTTGCATTCGTGGTCCGTCGAAAATCGACTGTCCCTCAACGCGTCAAAGTCACGGATTGTGCATGTTCGTCTTCACTGCACTGAAACATAGTAGGTCTGTGCAACTACCCTAGCCAATATCCACCAGAAACACGACCCGAACGCCGCTTTGTTCCCGACATCTCCCTTGTTACACTATTAAATAACTAAATAAATAAATAATATATATTTCCCAACGCATGTGTGAGAAGCACGCTTGGTTACGCGCGATCACTGTTATTATGCTACTAGTAAAGGAAGTCAATGAAAAGCTAGCAACACACAGAAAGGTTCGCGGAAATGTCACTTGTAGCGCAATAATAAGACCGCTGATGAAAGTCAGCATTCAGGCACGTGTGTGGTACTGGAAGAAGTACTTAACTGCTCTGAGGGCTACTCAGAAAAAGGCCACTAGGAAAGTTGAGAGACGACTTCAATAGTCGCACGTAAAGCGTCTTTCAAAATCGGGCATGTTTTCCTTGGTCCAACGGCAGCTGAGAGACAAGTTTATAGTCTGAAAAGTTCTTGCGTCCCGAGGCACCTCAGTAAAACCTCTCCGAAGTCGCCCATACAACGAGTCCCATGAGCCACAGGCAAAAAGCATCTGTAACACGTAGTAGCCTCTTATATATAGAGGACATAATCTCGCCGCTCTAGTGCATTCGACACAAAGTGCTCTACCAACGACGAATGTTCTGGCTATATCCGTAGTTAGATACTTAAAGTTTACCTAGACGAGTGAATTGTTCCGAGAAGACCACCGAAAGTCAAACACACATAGAGCCCCATGCACCTTTGTTGATGCCATTCATTTCCTTTATCCTCTTTTCTTTCTTCGCTCGTTTCTTACATCCTTAATCGTGTGATTTTCCCTCGCGTTATTCCCCCGTTATACTGTGACACTGTGATACTTCGCCGGATGCGCAACCACTGCTAGCTGGTTCGGCAAACAACGAGCTTTATATTGCGTAACCCGTTGAAGAACGACATCCAGGAAACAGGCTTCCACGCTTACAACTGAAGGTACAGAGGTCCGAGTGAATACTTGGAGCACATGCGTTTATTTTTCATGTAATTTGCTGTGAAATACACCATTAGAAGCAGTCAGTAACGTGAACGAGTTTTTAGGAGTCGTTCACAGCTCCGACCAACCGGACGGGGCAGCTACACGTGTAAACACATACTACATATCTAGAGGTTGTTCACAGCATAATTAGGCTGGACGGAGCGACTGCTACCTTCATTGCACAGTGCACAATCTGATGTCGTTCATGTCCTGCGGGAAGTGTTTTGAAGCTTTTATATGAAGCCCTTGGGGTACATGCCAATTATCATCTTCAGTTGTATTCGCGAAAATGTTGGGAAACTCGATCACCACACTGGTAGTTCTGGCACTTGTTCGATGTATCCCAACTTTATCACCAGTGCGGCCTAACTAAAACTGATATACTGTGAGTGACTCGCCTGAAATTTTGACCTGCACATTATAAAGAATATTTGAAACCAGGATTCGCGCCGGAGTTACCGTTTACCCATTGGAACGACCTCCAAGCCACACATCTGCGAGAGTCATACTCGCTATTTGGCCCCAGCCCGCTGCTCACATCTTGCTCACCCCTTACCGAGAGGCAGGTTTTCTAGGTAGGCGTTGGTCGACTTCTAAACCACTACTTCTTCCACTGAGGCTTCTGGACTGAGCATCTCTCTTAAGGTTACTGATTGGCCGAGTGACAGTATGGTTTTCTTGAGGCTCAGCTTGTTCGTGAGTACGACGTTGGTGGTGTCCGAGGAGGAAGAAGATTCCGAAGCCGATTTAGCAATTTGAGTTGGGTCTTGTGAGAAACCGACCCCGAAAAGCAACCCTGCGTTCACTGAAAGCTTCCTCTTCCATTTTTATCACTGGCTCCTCTATGCGTAGAGCGGGTAGGGCAACAATTCTTCCGATGGTCACGCAACATGAAAGGGCAAGTGCTATGTGCTCACTTGAGGAATGTGGTTCGAATTTCGTTCCAGATAAAGTCCATCGGTACTTGTCCCTCCTACTCGCCACGGAAGAAATAAGACATTCAGAGTCAAGAATGGTCCAAAATTTGCAATCTTGAGTTTTCCGCACCGCTCCACTTCCTGTGGTGCGCGCGTCAACAGTCAGAAATAAAGCGGCGCACTGGCTGTCTTCAAACGTGTAGCTAACACAGAAAAAATTGAGACATGAAGAGACAAACTGTGCTCGTACTGATGTTCGTCGAGGCGGGTAGGTTTGAAATGACACTACTTCTGTAACTGACAGAATTGCATACTGTTTTGTTCGAACACCTTGTACTCGTAACGGCCGCAAGTGCTCCCTGCTTCGGTCAATGTTTGCTGAGGTCCAGTGCTGCTAGATCTAACGCGTCATTGTCGACAGGAGCAAGTAATATATAGTATAAAGTCGTTAGTTCTCAGTCCTTCAGAAACAAATACCACAAGGAGGAAAAATAATGTACTATGGAGTCCGAAAGTTTAATACGCACTGAATTATTATATTACCCGGTAACAAATGATGTCAATCGTGTGTATTTTTTGATGCATGGCGCACCAATGTAACCAAAACTATTCACCACCGTTGCGAGCCCTCTGGCAAACAGAGTGATTATCAGTCCGTCATTGGGCACATTGACCACACTTTGCTCACCTTCACTCTTACCTGTGACCGTCTTCAAGAAACGGCATATGTTCGCAATTTGAAGTTCACATCAGGCTAATTTAAACGAGATAGGAAGCCACCTAGCTTCACAGCTTCTAGATTATGACTCTGCGGACCATAATCGTCGTGTGTTTGAGGGCGTGACTCAGACGGTGATCCACTCATCTCTACCACACAAACAGTATACTCCTTCTATTCGACCACCCCTTTTGCACAGAATGTGCCGTTTTCTCGATAACCGTTTCTATTTATGCGCTAAACATAAGCTAACGAGAAACTCAAATGGTCTGAGCGTGCTCCACATTGTTCGAACTAGGTGCGGACAGGAACTCCGTTAGCACACTACACTTATGCGCGAAAAGGTCCTCCACACAGCCCGTGGGGATTACCTTTTTATTCAAGCATACGCAACGACTGAGAAAAGACAAACTTACAGCTCCTTCTTTGCGCCTACATGACAGGAAGACGTCATCCGATTTCCGAGTTCTGACCGAGTTGCTCAGGGAGTGCTATCCGGTAATTCATATCGTTGCACCGCAGAGCTGGCGCTTTATCCGAACATTGCAGAACCTCTGGCAACCACTCGCTACCACTGAGTTCTCTAAGCTAGACGCTGAAGACCCTTCATTTAAGGTGACTTCATAGAGTGCAACGGATCCTAACAAATTCCTTTCCAGAATTTTCAAAGAAGTAGATGCTGGTCTAGGAGGGCCTCTCTGTAAGCTGCTCAACCAGACAATCCGGACTGATATTTTCTTAAGTGTATGGAGAGAAAACGCAGTCAAACCCATTTTTAAGGCAGGCGACAGACACTCTTTAGCTACTAAGCAGCTAATCAGCCTAATTAACACCCCGTACAAAGTAATGAAGCGCCTTCTAAAGTTCTTTTATTCTACGCAGCATGGCTTCCTATCTACCCGATCATGCATAACAAATATGCTTATTTTCATGGATAGCCTGACGGAGGCGAAAAACAATGGCTTCGTCTCAGGTGTTATATTTATTGATTCTGTTAAGGCTTTCGACCGTATCCTACACGGCCCTGTGGATACACCAACTGGAAGCCTATGCTTTCCAAGGTTCTTCGTTGTATTACCTCTCTCCTCGATAATAGAACCCCTAGAGTTGAAACCGGGTCACACCTATCATCTCCGTTCTCCATTTCTGCCGGAGCTTCTCGAGGGTGAGTGCTAGATCCGCTGTTATTCGTCATTTACGCCAAGGACCTTCGAGACAATAATACCAGCAACGCCCTCCCATACGTTGATGAAGTACGAACCTGGAGAGCCATTGAAACCAGCACACTGCAAATTGATGTTGACGCGATCAGGTTTCGGTCGAACGGATGGAGTCTCCCACTAAATAAAAGTGAGTACGCACACGTGCCACTCAGTGGAGGTTCTGGCAGTGCCTTCGAGATTCATAGTGCATTTGACACAGTAGACATCACGCAAGTCAGTCTGAAGAAACATCGCGGTATCTGGTTGCCAATTAACATTCGCTGCGCATATCACCATGAGGTGTCAACAAAAATGGACTTGACGCTCTCAAGATGATGGAGTGCACTTTTCCCTGCGTAGATAAGAAGGCGTTCCAAACAGTTTGTGGATTTTATATGGGACAGCAACTCGTTCATGCTAATCAGGTCGTGCATACCGTGTTGAGGGTGTCCAGTGCGTGGCTACCAAGTTAACCACATGCATGAGACATATCGCGTATGAATCTCGACTCGAAATCCCTGATTTGTATTCGCCTGGATTCCAACGACCAAGTGGCGATTTAATTCTCATACTTCCTCCTTAGGATACGTCTCGCTGGACAAGTCGTTACCGTAGCGGATAACGACGGCTGGGGAGGAGAACAGAATACTTTTCAAGTAGCGTCCACGGGAATCCTTTAAATTGAATTCTCTAATACAGGGTCATTATCGGTCCCAATCCTGGGGCAGCAGCTCTTCTAGAGGTAGTTTTAAAGCATTGCTTGATTCGCAATGACCTCAGAATTCATTATGCGAATAAACCTAATATGTTCCTGATATTCATCGCAACCCCTAACAGCGATGTTACGTACTGTTTCCAATGACTTACCTCTTGGTCAGCGGACGTTCATTAAACCCTGATCAAAGAAAGTCGAATGAATTCGGATACCTTGAGCTTCTACTTCGAACCCATGTATCGACCTTGAATCGCTGAGTCAAAATTGTACGGAATAGAAAGGTACTCACAGAAAACACTCTGAGGGATAAAGAATCCCTATTGGATCGAATTACCGCTTCTGTCATAAATTCTGCTGAAGTAGTACAATTTCCATCATCTATTTTGTTTCACGCAAGTACATAATCATACATGATGAACTTGAAGGTCGGGCTTTGGCGGCGCTGAAGTTGACATCCTGACATCGGGTTTTTTTGTTCGGGATTGTAGGCGACCGGTGCGTTAATCAGAGTTTGAAGCCGGAAGTTACCGGTATCCACTCAGTCTACTTCAATCGATTCCAAGAAGGCGAGTGTTTTGTTTGGTTCCGCCATTAGCTTGAATCACGTGATCATTTGTGGGTTTACTAGGTGCATTTACTTAGGAACCATATATGTTGGCCGGGGTGGTTGAAAATGAATCAACACTTCAAGCTGTGCCTTTTTCCCAACGAATTGAGAGATCATGGCTCGAAGTATATATGGGCTAACCGTGAAAGCACCTCCTGCTTTAGATGAAAAGATATCGTCACAGGACTGAAGTACTAAATATAACTGGAAATAGCGCACAACTTAAGCCGTTCAAAGAACTTTTTATATTGTTGTGGCCTGTATGCATTCATTTTAAGTCGATAGCGTCATTATAATGACTTCATTCACTTTGAATAACTTACCACGCACACATACTGAGACCGTGGAACTATAGCCAGTGTCTCCTGAGCACTATGATCCCTGGGGTTCATTGAGTTTTGTTGGATTTAGCCTGCCTACCATACACGATTCATACTGGAATCCATGGGACGCTGACTGGGTGGCAGGTGGTAAACGGGTTCGCGGCTGATGGTCCACCTCACCTGAATCCAATTGAGTTATCTCACCTGGTGTCCAGCTGACTTCTACTGAGGTGCAGAAAACTGATTGTACTGTATCGTTTGTGAGTTTCGGCAAGTACCAGGAACAGAATATTACGAATTTAACAATGCTTTAGTTAAATGGAAATGTGATAACACTCTAAAACGGCTGTGAGAGAAAGGGCCACTCCGGTGAATGCTAACCATGTAAAAATTGCTATCCGAGGACAGGTAATAAGGCTTTTAAGGCTTTTTATTCATCTTCATCTCAGAGGCCGATCACAATCAGCCTTTGTAATGAAGAACTGTTCTTCGTGAGGTATTGTTTGTGCATAAAGTTTGAGCCTCTTCCGAGTCACCGAAATTGAATGGAGTGAAAATGAAGAACTTCAAGTCAAAACTCGTAAGAGGTCTCTCCTTTTTCCATGATTGGTTTGATAATCGCTTACTGCACTTACTAAATGTTGTTTATTTCTCTTCAAACAAGTATACGGAGCTCTATTAGTGCATTTAATTGGTAGCCTTACATTCACCCCATAAATTGTTTGTACGCTTTTCTGCCGGTCGGGCGAAGACCCTTATTATTAGCATTAGAGTGGCAGATCGATTTTCGCCAGTTTTCCGATAGTAGGATTTTCGGAAAGCTAACATCAGCGTGACACCAGACTAAGAACCACGCCGGACCTGGCAACAGGAATCTCACTCACGCACATCACTCGCTGAATCGTTGAGTCATCAGGCCGTTCCATAGTTACAACGAAAGATACGTTATGGGACATGCACGTACGTCTTTCCTCTTATTGATGTTCTGATGTCCGATCTGCTCTGTGCATTACAACTCGCAGAGATGTCACCACAGTTCTCACCGACTGACTTATACACACTTCAGTTCCACATCCAAGACTTGATAAATGGCCATGCATTTTGACATCCTGATGCATGGCTGGTGTGATCTTGAGGTTGATCGCACAAAATTTCGGTCCTTTCAAATAGCAAACAGACCGGACGGAGGATTTGTATCACCATGGCGAACGATTCCGTATACTCCAACCTAGAGTAACCTCTTATTCTCATCCGTTCAAGCGAGATTACATTCAAAAATCTCAGACAGCCTCGATAGCTTAAACCATCCATACTCCATGACGTACCTGTGGCGAATTTTTGTGCTTTCCCAACAGCACTATCCTCCCGGAGATACGGTGGTCAAACATGGACTTCATTTCGGCTGCCATTGAGTGGGAGACTCCGACCATTTGACTTGCACACAATCGCGCCAAGATAGTTCTGGAGCACACTTGGCTCATCAGCATTCCAGATCGCTGAGCCATTAGCTTAAAAATGCTTTTCTATTAATATTTCCCTGAGTCATTGGTGCACATTAGTAGTAGTAATAGACCGAACGCACACGCTTAAGCGGCGTCTTCAAAAAACTTGAAAGGTGATAGACCTGGTCCAGCTATAACTCAAAGTCCTGTTATCATGAGAATGGGGAACTCAGCGAAGAGCCTCTGCGTGAGTGCCACGGGCCTCTAGTTTATGCCTGAGGGGCTGTATGGGACGTGGTCAAAAGCCTTAGAAAAACCGACGGGGATAAAATCTGAGAAGAGAATAACGTCTTTGATCTCTGTGAAGCTTTCCACAAGAGTTAACAAGTTGGTTACGTGTGACAGGCTAGTGGAAGAAACGTTCTGGATAAAACAAAACATCATCCACTGGAAAGTGTTCGAAGATGACTTACTTTTCTAAGCGTTCCAGTATTTCCGTCCTCATTTCCACGGGTGGCAGTGCATCGGTGCTTCATGCCGATGCTTAACTGCCATGCGGCAACGAGAAAAGGCAAGCCATAGCAAAAAGAGGAGAAAGCAAATGGAGAGACGTAACTACGTACGTACAACATCGAGGTGCCTACACCTCGTAAAGAAACAACCGAGAAATAAGTAAAAGTGAACCGTAATCTGCACGACAGCTTCCATACGGTTTTTACCCCCTCCCGCCAATGGGTGCAATCATTTCACAGGCAACTCGGCCAAGCAACGATATTCACGCTAGTGACCCAGACCAGCCGCCATCTCACCCAACGTCTCCAGCCACCGACTCTGTGGGTTGCGAAGTCGCAAGCCCGGGAGACGAGCCCGACCCACACTTGTCGGCCCATTGGTGAACATTGTCATTTCCCCACACCAGGTCATCATTTGTCCATCTCCAACCCGACCGGTAACGGTGGCCGTGGAGTTACTAGAATCATACAACCAATATCGCGTAGGCAGTGCGGGTACTGTTAGCTCCATACGTTGACTACTGTCCTGGATTCTGATCTCCGGAATACAGGAGACATCGACATTCAACGAGTCTAACGTTCGTGCGAGAGTGGCCTGTTGACTTCTCTGTTTTAGAGTGCAAAAGCTGGAAGCACCGATATTAATTCGCATTCTAGATTTAAGCAATGAACGAGGGAGGCCGGAAACCGAATGAAAGGAGATGGGAATTCCCGAGACAGTCACTGTGACTAGTTACCTCTGGTTTGGAACCCGTAGAGCAATTGCTAGGAAGGAGGGTGTGGAGTGACTAGAATACCTAACTTGGTAAGACTGCGGCGTAGGGGTCAGCAGTTGCGTATTTTCATCTACCCACCCTGCCGTATTCAGCAGATAAAACGCCGAATGCACTATGGAATTATTGGTTTTGTGAGTATCCATGGTTGTATGTGTAACGAAACATTTCTAGGATGCCCATACCTAGACAGGAATATGACTATCAACAGTCCCTTAGGCTCAAAACCCTGCGCTGCAAGACATAGGGGGGGGGCTGATAGTGTACTAGGACTAGTACCTTTCTTCGGAAAAGTTTTGCTGACCTTCCTCTAAATCGTAACGTGGGAGACTGGCTCGTTAGACCTCTGTGTGTTGAGCTACCTTGCATGGATGACTGTTGGTGTGACCATCACACCGTCCAGTTTGACCCAGTAGGTCATCGAGATGCGTAAGCCGTCACATCGCGTCAAGGTCTAGTTCTGTTGTGACGGACGGAGAAAGATGGCAGGGCTACATTACCTTACGTGTGATCTCAGTGAGTCTGAGCGGTCGGTGGCTGGCGAGAGGGTGCCGGTTGTCTGTCCTGATGATAGGCGTGGTTGTGCTTTTTGTGCATTATGGAGAGTGCCAGCTTAGAGTGTCTGTTTGAATGAATTTCTAACTAGTAGGTGTTCCTTTGAGGATCCTAGGATGAACCTTCTCTGAATCTATCGTACTTTGTGCGCTGATCTTGATTAGAGGGTCTTAAGCGTCTAATTCGGAAAAATCTACAGTAAAAAGTGGTTGCCGAAAACTTCATGGGAATAGATTTGGGTGCCACTTAGACCACTGTGTGGCGTTCCTTGAATAGCTCGTCAATCATTTGATGATTATAAGAGCTCGCCCCTTTGTAGTATTCGCAAGAGAAAATCGGAAACGCTGAGTGAACATAGGATGTTTGCTGCTAGCAGTTGTCAGTTATCGCCTCCTCTTGGACTAAGTAATGGTTTGACGCGGAAGAGAAGGGGAAGAAACTTCAATACTTCATGATTTTCGATGATAATAATGATGAGCGGAGGTTAGTGATACAAAATGTCCTAGCATATTGGAGAATACTTTGGCTTTAACCTGTTTGCGATAAGGTTGGACGAAACAGTACTGCTGATAGTAATGATACTAAAGGAGGACGAAGAGCATTCAGAACGTGATAGTCCTAATTTGATGATTACTAACGGATAATGGCCAGCGTAGTAGAAGATACCAACCATCTTCTTGAGCTATCTGGGTGGATGTCTTAACGTAAACTATTCGGCAGTACTTTTCACGAAGCACATACGAGTACACTGAAACTGGATCTCCTGTATTCGAGACGGCTACATGTGACGATAATGGCAGATTAGAACATCGTTTCCAGCCGTAACCTCACTTACATCAAGTCGACGGCCAACACAACCAAGAATCAAGGAGAATAGCACCTCAGTATTCCCAGGCAGTTCCCGTTCTACCTCTTTCAATCGTCGATCTTTGTTTTTTTACACGTTTCTTTGGCCAGCTTCCTTCGAGCTCATGATGCTCTTTGTCACATCCAGAGCCATGACAGATCAGACAGCGCTTCTTTGACGTGACAAACAGCCCCTTCAACCCCCTCTTCACAGCATCTTCAGAACATACTTATTCACACCAAAGTTTCACAACCGCAGTTGTCTCTTCTTACAAGTCGGTAGGTTCTTTCGTCTGACTTAGTGTGGACATTTCGTTAATTGATTCGATTGGCTTTTCTCACATCTTCAAAGCCTGCATTCCAGTCTACTTTCTCATCTTAAAGGACGCATAACCTGTGTACAGGTGACATAAGGTTACTGTCACGTACAACGCTGTGATGTAAGTCTAGGCATTTATCACAAAGCGTACAACAGTTTTCAATAATGACGCCACCTTTAACTGACTTATCTGAGCAGATTGTAGGTAACGTAGACGTTCTATCTAATTGTCGTGTTCCGAACGAGTGGTGAGTGAGTGTTCCATTTTGTGTACCCATCATAACGCACTGACAGTGGTTACTGTTTGATTTAACAGTGTGCGTTTCGTTGTCTCGAGAATTACACTTGAACACAGAGTTATTAGCCGTAAAGGCCGCTTCGGATACGAACGCCAATCGGCCGTACTGCAATAGTTTACAAATGGCGTCACCGTTAGAGACGGGCATGCGTTTAGTCTGATTTCCTACGCTCTGACGGTACCGTTTTTACGCGTATATTTCTAGAGGTCACTCGCCGTTATTTTTGACAGCAAAACCTACGAGGGATTGGTGAACCAATAAATTCCGTCAAATCAGATAAATATGCTTTTTCCACTTTTAGAGATCTCAGTGTCACTTCCACTCACTCGGTGTTAGTTCGGCGCTACCCAAGAGGTTTCTCTGGTATTGTTCTGCGCATCCAAGTTAGCACAGTGTGGAATCAGATAAATCGCACTGAGCGACCCTTTTAACGGAGTGGATCACGACAAATGGAGTGTAAAGGGATGATATAGAGGAGGAATATGCCCCCAAACAGAACGTGCCCCAGTTTCGGTGTGCACGGTCACCCACCACCTATGTACAGGGAACGTCAGCTCATCCTAGAACAGCGTTCGGATTTCTTTATCATTAGTTTGTTTCCACCTCCTGCTCCACTGGGGTTATAGCGAAGTACTAGACAAATCCCTTTAGTCATCTCAACCTGTCATCGAGCCACGGAAGAGTGGTTGTGGGATATCCCAAAGTGAAAAGGGGACAAACAATTGATTAGTTCGCCTACTTTTAGTTTAATGCATGTTTCCAGTGTTTTACGTGTTGGTCTATGGCAGGCTTTTGATTGTATACATCATTGTAATAGTCAAACTTCTTGGGTGTTAAATATTAATCATACTGCCCTGGCCCCTTGGTGTGGTTTAAAATGTGTATGTATACATGGGTGTACATGTTGGTTTACAATTTTCAGCTGACAGATAGACGTGCGTGTACGTTGCTCCATCCTCCCTTAGACTTGCCTCCTGGTTACGCGGTCGCACAAGCTGGATGTCCTTTTTTCCATAGCGAATGAAGTGGTTTTTCGCACTTTGACATCATTCGGTTGTATGTCCATCTCTGGACACCGGTGTTTTACCTTATCACCATTTCTAAGCCGAGCACGTATTTCTCATCCTTCCGCAATTTTATCAACCTCGGACCACTGTTCTGGTAAAACTAAAAATTTCGGCGAACGATTTAAACATGGTGGGTAAGGTTGTAGATACCAGTTTCACTGCTGTAGGTTGGATAGAGAAGTAATTCCACAAGGATTTTAGAGTTAGCCCTTCACTGGCGGCACGAAAATTTCCGTGATACTAAAAAGTACCAAACCGGTCTGTGTATTGACTGCTCTTTGGCCAAATAGAACGAGTTTGGTGGCCCGCTTTGTTTTCAATCCAGTGAGGCAACCTATAATTGGTCACTGTCAGCACGTTTACTGTTAGTATTCTCGTTTTAGAACTCGTTTAAGACAACGTACCATAGACCAGCAACGCGTGTGTGCTGTCTTATTTTAAGCTGTAACCATTTGTATGCACTCGTTTGTTTGCTCGTGTCGAGCATCGTACATTAGTCTTACCATAAGGCGACTGTCTTGTATGGTGTATGAACATCATCCTACGTGGTTGGACAGTGGTGTGAGCAAAACGGCTCCCAACACGACTGTTGACTCTGATTGTTTTGTCAGTAAGAAAGGTTCCCTTCAAGTTGCATACCAAGTGCCAATAATTCGATCGAAACTGGTGAGGTTCCGAATGTTGACCGTTGCCAAGGCCATTAGTATCTGATTGCACAACCTTGACCTCTGTACTCAAAAAAAGTTCGTGCGTATACTCAATCTCCCATGGCCTACAATCAGTCAAGCCCACAATTTAGAATTGCGTTTACGCAACTGATAACGATCACGCTGTCCATGACTTCTGTTGGCGGTTTCTCTGAATCGCCCTAGTTACTCTCTTCATATTTGTTGTGTTACTGTTAGTCCGATGATGAAACACAAAACAAGTCTTTTTCGTTAATTTTCCGGTCTCATGGCTTCAATGGGTAATTTCGAACGAATCGATTGATAATCTGCCCTTAATCCCACAGTTACCATATTGAATCACCTTGACTGAATGACCTCCTAAAACTGCGCAACTACACTCGCTGTCAACCATATTGTAATGGATAAGTAAGGGCTCATTCCAAAGCATATGAACAGTTCGAAATGAAGAATGAATGCCACGATATTGATCGTTGGTGGCCCAACTCGATATGCCGGCAGTTACGATGAGGTTGCCCTTTTAATGGCGAATTACCGTGGTTTATATTGTTTGGTCTGTTTGGTTGTGCATGGTGTTCTAGGTAATTTGTTCACTCAGATGAAGGCTTGAGTAGAGGCGTTGGCTGACGGTGATCATTGACATGCAGCAAAAGTTACCTAGAGGGTTCTACACCGTGAATCGTCTACACGTACAATAAGCCGAAAATGAGAAGCGTATGCTTTCGTTATCTAATCTTGCGCTAGTTGAATGACGCTGACTGTTCCCCCATTCTTTCCCAAGAGTTTTTATGCATCTGATTTGACAGTCCGTTTCCTTTTTGCTTGCGTCACACAGCACTCAGTTGCGGATGAGAAAGCCACGTCGGGTTGCCACGTACCTTCTACTTCTCGGTTGTCTATTCTGCTTGTTGAATTTCACAATTCGTTTTGTAAGAAAAGTACCGAGCGTCAGACCTGTTTACTCGGGGTCTGTTATTTGGCAGTGGAGTCGATTTAACGGACAAATAAATCAGTCACAGGTAACGCGAACTGTTCTCCATCCTTCTTTTGCTTATGGTTGTATATGCTTAATTGAAATCTCGAATGTGCACTGTTATCCATATCTGACATCAGCAGCTGTGAAGTGCTTGCTCCACTTATTAAACAGCATATAAGCATTTGCGTGAGTGCCTTCCCAATGTAATCGAGATATTTCTTTACCTAATATTTTCCCTATTTGAACGTGTTGTGTCATGGTGAGGATTTTCCTAATAAATGGATGAAGGCCCACACGAACCGGGATCCCTTCGTACGGACAAATCCCAAATTGTCTTGGAATCGCGGACTCGTTCCCGGACTCTGCTTCAGTTGTTTACTTAGCTAGCTTTGAATAATCTGTCATTCCGAGGTCCAGGATAGGGACGACAGTCAAGTGGTTAGTGTGTGACATTGGCTCGAGCAGTAGATGCGTTGTCATGAATGGCTGATTTCGTCGTAGCTGACACCCCAGAAATGACTTTCGCATTTTGTTGAACGCGCTGTAAAAAGTGACAAGCAATTGAAGCCAACGGCATTCTCTCCGTTAGACCTTGTGTTACGTTTATCCGTGTTTCGTCCCCCCTCCTGATTTGTCTATAGTGTTGCCTAGACAGAATACTGTACGACGGACTTGACAGAAATACGTATGTACACAGGAAGCCAAACCTTCTCTGAAATGTGTTGACCTTACAAAAGAAGAATCAGTGTCACGTAGTAGAGAGTGGTACAGTATATCACGTGTAGTTTAAGAAGTCTCGATATCTCTTTTGAGTGGCTCACTGTCGATTCAAGATGTCCTAAGTGGTTTTCTGAGGTTCATTGGCGAACAGGGTGACATGACTAATGTGCACATGGGTGGGTCGACATACACAGGGATTGGTGCCTCTTGCAGAGTGTGAGGACACAGACCCGGCAGTTGCAGAGAGTAAACTGAGTTAGCTCGCCCATACACAGTTGCCAGGCTGACGTGGATGTAGGCTAACGAGTACGCGTTGAACACTGAGAACGCGCGTGTGCTCGAATGATGTGGATCGAAAGCATGGAGGACGCCTCTGACAAATGGGTCGTCTCTGTGGTTATCTGAGTGATCTACTAAGATTGACATAGGCTTCGATCGCCATCCTCTTCGTTCGGACGGCTGGATAAGTCGATCAAACTCTGTCTTGGATGCCAGCGTGGTAGTTATTTGTGTAGCAGTCTGACGGCTGCCGTAGCAGCCGAAGACAGAGCTGAAACACCCACAATAGCCGGTCGATCAGTCAGCAATCCTGGGCTAAATTGTCCTGAATAGGTGGTAAACCACTGCAATTCCACTCAGGCTTTCGGTGATCTAGACGTCGTTTCCTACCTACACCTCACATATGTCATACCCAGGCTATCTCTAAATTCGGCCAATGGTCTATTTGATTGGATGATTCTAGCAGTCGCGTTCCAATACCATCTAGCCGATTTGGAACCGCTGAAGCGTTCACTCGTGATATCGATAAAACTGTTCTTCCATACTCCTGTTTTTGGTTCCGTTGTGATCGTTAATGGGCGACAATAGTCCAGTAGTAATGGAATCCTCCGACCAGCGTGGCTTTCGTTTGGAGATATATCATCTGGCGATTGTGGACTCGGTGTCGCTCGGTAATGCATCAGGATTATCTCCAGTACTTCTGCAGTAAATGATCTGAACCTCTCGAATAACTCGTTTCAGTTTTTTGACTAGGTGTTCAGTTTTGTCGTCAGTTTCTTGAACGGACGTGTACGAAAATGATGTAGGTGACAATATTTTGGTGAGGTTCGATGTCCTACCCCCTTTCGAAGCAAGCCGTTCAAGGGGACGCTCTACCTGATAGGTATCCAACTAACCTGAGGTTCGCACCGGTTTCATAAGTTGGTCTTTGTGGCCACACAATTACAGATGCCTTCTTACTCTGAAGGCTCAACCAAACTTTCAGTTCTTTATGCAGCATTGTTAATGTCCGACCAGGAATTCAATCACCTACTCGACGGAGTCTCCCAGCCAGTCGAATAATTAGAGTGGGCTGCATTAATCGCTCCCGTGAGGAATTCAAACTGAAAGATACTCATTTGTGTTGTTTTCCCCATGGGTCTTGGCATGGTGTTAGATTATAATCGATGTCCATTTCCATACCAGAATACCTATGCCCTAGGCTTGTCTGAAGGTTGAATTAGCACGTGACGATCAAAATCCACCACAAACCGTACCAATATGTGTTTAGCATTTAGCGTTAAGACTACGCTGGCCATCTTGCAGTGTGTAATGCAAGTAAGACTGACAGACGTCGTAAGTAAAACTAACTCTCCGGAAGGTGTCCTGTTGACTGTCACTAATGAATACGAGTTAAGGGCACGTCTTCTGCCAGATTAAAAGGGACACGTTCTGTATTTCTCGGGGGAACTACCATTTCTTTGTGCGTTCAATCAACCGTCTTGGCCTCGTCTGCGAGTGCAAAGGCTGCAGCACAAACCTTGACAATATCCATGCGTTTCCGTCATCCCATTTTCTGTGTCTTTGATCAGTTTTGTGTCTCGTCAGCCGTCATACCGAATTTTGTTTTTTTTTGCATGTGTTGTGTTCGATCACGTATGGGCGGACCGCAAGCAAAGGGCCAACTATGGAACTGGAATGCCTTATGAGTACATGTTTGGTCAGTTAGAAATGATGCTCAACTCCGAAAAGTTTCTAAAGCTCTGTGATTACAACCTGGAGATTGTGCCACTCGCTCCCTAACATCAACAAAGAAATGTAGCCATATCATGAAAATTTCTTGCGGCAATCTTTTTTGTAAAGAGATTCAATGAGGTGTACTTTTGCCATCATTTCGCCTTGCTTACCAAAGGCTGACCATTGCTTATAACCTTCTGATCTGGTTAATCATTTTCAACGGGTAACCACGATGTGACTGAATCATGGCTTCTGAGTTAAGTATACGTTTGCCTCGACAGTTGGAAAGACGAAAACGCTTTCCCGCCTGACCGAACACAATCACCAGATCTTGAAGAGTGTGTAGCCGCAACTGTAACCATCAAATCTGAAGTGAACAAAGCGGTCTCCAAGGCCATCTGTGCGCTTCTATTTACCTCAGGGTAGGTTTTGAGGCGCTATAACATTACGCAACGCTACGGACCAAAGTGAATATTCAATTTCATACCGGACTTTTGGAGGTCAACAGGATGAAGGTATTAGCACGTATTTATGCTCAGTGGCTTAAAATGAAATGGGAACCATAACAACTGCTACGCACTTTCCCCGATTTTGCATCAGTGTCTAGTGCATCCTCACAATAGTTATGGGCCAGTCGAGCGGCTCCATGGTCCAAGTTTCACTTGGATTTTGCGAGACCGATTCATGTGCAGAAAAGTTTTACCACTATGTGTACCTTCAGTACAAAGCCGGAGGTCATCCTAGGGTATACAGTTACCACTGGTTTAGATTTCTTCGAATACGAGAAGATGTTTAACGGGTTCGGCTGTCCGTAAGCGCTCGTGAGTGGTGAGAGAAGCTAGCTTACTTTGGTGACTTTCACTACCATGCGCCTATCCATCTTTCATCCTCAGTGTAAAATATACGTTAGACGTTTTTTGGCACGTTAATAGAAGCCGTTCGAGAAGTTTGGATAAGTTACTGCAGAAGTACTGGAGACTATCCTGATGCATTACCGAGCGACACCGAGTCCACAATCGCCAGATGATATATCTCCAAATGAAAGCCACGCTGGTCGGAGGATTCCATTACTACTGGACTATTGTCGCCCATTAACGATCACAACGGAACCAAAAACAGGAGTATGGAAGAACAGTTTTATCGATATCACGAGTGAACGCTTCAGCGGTTCCAAATCGGCTAGATGGTATTGGAACGCGACTGCTAGAATCATCCAATCAAATAGACCATTGGCCGAATTTAGAGATAGCCTGGGTATGACATATATGAGGTGTAGGTAGGAAACGTTGTCTGGGTACTCCACGCCAATGAACCTTAACGCACGGTTACCTCCGGTCGTATGCCATAGAAGAGTAACTTACCACTGCGTGTTCTCCTGGACGCCTCTGATCTGCAACAACCAAAACATAGGATGGTACCCAATATTGATCAGAAATCACTTTCAGGTTATTTATAACTCAGGCGCTCAGCAGAATGACCAAGAAGACCAGCGATATCTATGCGGATGAATCCTCGGCTTCGATTCTATAACAAATCTGCCCGAGGTTGGGCTATTAAGAGTAGATTATATGTATCTTGAGAACGCGAATACGACATTAAATTTGATGTGTCTATTTCAGCTAATGAGGTCTGGATTGGGTGTTCGTTCGGTTACGCTGCCGGCGTTTGCGTGACACCCGGGACCCAAATTTTGCATCTCTAAGGCGGTATTGTGGCTGTTCATTTTAGGTCGGAGGTTGTGGTGATCGTATATGTTTTGTGTGGGTTTTTGCTTTCTTATACTGTGTTGCTTTGCCTTACCGTGTCTCAATTGGTACGTCGTCGACACTCGCTTGTGGTTGTGAATCTTTGTTCGTAACACTTCCTCGAAGTGTTTTTCTACTGACGCGACAATAACCAGGCGTAGACAATTAGTCGTTAATCATAGCTAACCTATATTTGTTCTGGGAACTTATTGGTGTATGAAAGTTATTGATTCCTAAACAGTGACTCTCGTAGGCATTGTACGTTGTTTTTGGACGTTGTAACAGCTCGGAACATTTGTAGCCTATACAGCATCGGTAAGAAAGCGGGCGGATTTGCACTCGCACACCTGGGAAACGTCAACGCTGTCTACCACAGTACTTCCTCTTTTTCAGGAATCCTAGCCGATCGTTTGAAAGTTAATGCAGGCTGGTTAGCGAATGCTTTTCCACTCTAGTCGACATGGAATGTCGTAGCTACATTTCTAGTGTTTCCATTCCGACAGCACGCGCTCGATTCCTGTGTTTTTTAACCTATTTGATGCACGCTTTCACGATCTTCCTGTATGCTTTCAATTCCTCAACTGCCTGTTTTGTCCGAATCTCCATAATCCATTGACCCGCTAAACGAATTAAGTTTGGACTTAGCTCGTGGTCGGTTTCCGATGTGTGGATGCCTCAAGCTACTCAGTTGCATGACCCAATCCTCCTGTCATAAGCTGTGCAACATGTAGGTGTTATGCGAGCGTTACCGCAACTCTGTTAGCTTGGGAGTTTGAGTGTTGAATCGTGTGATCGATATGTACCAAAGTTATCATTGCAATATGGTTGCGCAGTAGGTCTGCTCAGGGTGAAGCCTCCACCATGTGTTTCTTTTGTAGTCACATTCTAATCATCTCCTTCCTGAAATTTTGGCATGTTTTCGAATGGTGGTGAGGACGAAGATGGTGAACATTGTTCGGCCCCGCGTGCATATTTCAAACCCTTTTGATTGTGGCGATTACAAAAAGAAATGTGAGCTGCGCTGTGTCCATCTAGGCCGAGTCCTTTCTCCACCAAGTGACGGTGATATGCCGGTTATCTAGTGAGGGAACTCCTGGATGGTAACACGAACTTCGACTCTTCGAATCTCGTCTCGATCATTTACCCATTGATTCCAAACTGTTCGCTAATTCGCTGGCACTATGTCCATTCGAGACTTGGCATCATTAAACAATCATTTCGTTATGATACCGTTACCCATGAAGTTATACGAGTGGTAGCACAGTTAATTTGTTTAAGAACAACTAGTCTTTGGCTGTTCTGTGTTCATAATGGTGATTTCTCGAGCCCAGTCGACAATCCTCTACTTTCTTATCAAGTTTATCCCTCTCACCCCCCTTTCCGATGGCGTTGTAAATCGAACAGAACAGTACTGATGTTGCTTCCATCAATTTGCCACTAAACGAGGTGTCTGACGCGAACTTTCGCCAGTTCATTCATCGGGTAAACTTGGCGCAGTTGGTTCGGAACGAGGACCAATTTGGAAAGTTGCCTTCACCAAGCGACCCGAATCTCTCAACCACTCCTGATTCAGCTTTCGTTATACAGGTACGAATTAGCTGTTACTCTCTCGAGTTGGTATGATCTTTCTTCGAATAAGATGTTTTTTTAGAGATTATTTGAGTGATGTGCCATCATTTACGGTGTTTGTATACGACCTTGATATCGCTACGCCAGAAGCGCTGGAAGGTGTATGTCCCACAATGAACGAAAATAATCGGAATTTGTCACGTCCACAAACGTTGGTCCACGAAATCAAGCTATCCTTAGGATACTCCTGATATGTTTAGCGGCTGGTTTAACACGTTTTACTGGTACGTCTTCTTTTTAAAATTTGCGCTAACAATTAATCCCGATCTATAAACAATACATTGAGCTAATCTGTTACGCCAGATAAGATTAAATTTCCGACGAAACACAGCTTTTTTGACTATGACCACATTACTAGAAGATACGCGCGTTTACTTTCACTGACGGACAAGATGCACAACCCTTACCGACAATACCGGCTTCCAGCTCGCATTAGACATATGTGTACGCTGCTCTTGCTCTTGTTTCTTGCACTAATATCTACGGAGCATCCGCTTTCCTCACAGTGCTTTCGTTTTTGTCTCCTGAATAAGAGTTGCTTGGGCGATGGTTGATGAACATCTATCGTTTGCGTAGTTACCATTCCTTACTCGACCGAGTGTGTGATCTTACTCAGGTCATCTGAGTGGACACGACTTCATCGCGCTCTGCATGCTGCTCAACAAAGACTAATATCTTAACAACACAGTGAAGTGAGTACATGCCCTTGAAAGTGCAACGAGTCGAGCTTGAGAACCGTGCATTGTTCTTGACTGTTCCATGTTATCTGCGCAATGCAGCCCATCCCTGCCCACTTATAATGTCCATGAACATGTGTAATTTAAGGTAGGTGGCATTCTTGCCACTGTTTTCATCTTATGAGCCATTATGACTACCAAGACCGATAATGGAGGTCGAAAACTGTGTACGGAAAGATATCCTACTTCGAGAAATGTACCTTCAGCTCACGAATTCTTCCAGAACGTTCTCTGAGAAATGCAGCTTCTTGCAACAGCAGCGTATTTGCAGATTTAGATTTAAGCACCTGCTGTATTTTACTGAAAATAACCACGATCCAGATTGTAACAAAATTGACACAACCAAATTTGGGAACGTAGGCGAAGCACAGCAAGTCTTAACGGGACCAGTTCCCATATCATATAGTCGCGGATTGATGGCGGGTTTCAACCGTTGGAGTAATCTCCTACACTTAGCCCGTGCTGAATGAACAGCGGGCTATTGGCTTGATAAACTCTAGTTCTCGACTCACCGCACTTTTCCGATTGTCAACACTACACTTGTCTTGTCCTTGATTCAAATCCTTCCGAAATCCGCATTTCTCTTAAATGTTTCGCTTCACTCTCAACAGTTCCGTCACTACTCGCTGAGGGGACAGTTACAGTGCTCAATAGCTGCGTTGATGTATGCCAGTACTGGCTATCCGAGACATCGCCAGCATAATAATCCATCACCTGAATGATTTTGTAGACACCGATTAAACAGTGGCTTGACTCAGTATTCGGGTTCGAATGTTGAACTTCCGGGCTCCCGACATGCCTTCGTAGCTCAATTGACGGAGCACATTGTACGATCTCCCACGAAGACGTTGGGTAACGCGTAGCGGTAAACCGATGATCCACACACTGCCACTGTACTATTGAACAAATTATCAAAGTGAATAATTGGACAACCTCAACAGTTTCGATCGGTGGATCGTTTTCGGGAAATGAATCACAGTTTGGTGCTGAACAGGCTAAAGGTGAATTGTAATCACATAATAAAGCATTCGTACCCAAAAGAGCTCTTCTGAGCAGTCAACAGGTTTAAAAACAATACCGGCGAGCTGAGCTCCGAAGTGATGCGCGCACCACTCAAGCGAAGTGCAATGACCGGCAACTGGCTATTCGCGCAACTGTCAAATTGACGGGATAAAACAGAAGCATCTAGGTCAAGGTCCAGTTGACAGTCAGAAACAGGGAAGGTTTAATTTACTGGAATAAACACGTGGGTGGGGGGGAGAGTTTGGTCGGACTTTCACAAGACTGCACTTCAAAATTCGATACTCACATGTTTCATGGAAGCATACAGTCCCTATCGCTAAATCAAGCCCAGTCGTACCGCTTAATTTTCACAAATGATTTGCATCCAAATTAACAAAGTTGCCATACTGTTCACTAGTAATTACGTTGTCTCTTTGCTCTGAGGTCCGTGTCGTTACCCCAGTGGTAGATAATCTCATACAGCAAAAAGCCAGTGGAACTGAGTAACCAGTTGGTACTTCCTCTTATATACTTACCAGTTAACCTGACGTATACTTTTGTACGTCCAAGTAACAAGGTGTGTCTAGGAGGATCATTGTTCGCAACATAGCTTACACGTGACGCCGGATGTCTAACTTTCGACAGGTAACACATTCTGTCCAACAGCGTAGCTGGTCACATATATGTAGCATTCGGGCTCGATTTTGACTTGACTCTAACCATCGTGTTTCTTCTCTTACGTGAACGTACGTGATAATGTCACGCATTTGGACATCAGTGTTACCCCATCGAATTAGAAACATCGGAAGCGCTCTGGCAATAGTTGGTTGACATCTGTTAGGCTGCTTTTCTGTGAGAACATAGAGGCAACCAATCCTAGCTGCGTTCGTTCTTTGAGGGGTGTGAGAGTGTTTCACGCTTGACGATGTGGTCAGGCTTGTGTACTGTTCTGATCCGACGGGCTATGCTGACTAGGACTCCGGTCCTTCCAGGTGCAACCTTGTCAGACAGGTCAAAGGGGATTAGTCAGACGAAAAGCAGTTACAATCACAGGATTGTAGGTCGCTCTACTGACCGCGTAGGAGTGCTTGGGTAGTGAGGCACGATCCTATGGGCATACAGCAGAACTATTTTTATAGTTGCGGCACTGCTGTCTTCCGTTTCAGGAAGAAGGGGGTTAGAAAAGGTATCCTCAAACAAAGAGTACTCCGATCGCCCAACGGTTGACCGTGACCGCCGGCGTATTATCCAGTACGGTCGAAAAACATCAACTATCTCTCAAAAGCCCGATGTAGCTTCGAGTACATCCGCTGCGCGCAGCGGTGTTCAGAATCAGACATTATTGTCTTATTCACTGCGCCCTCGGGCTAGGCAAGCCCCTCACTGCCAAGTGAGTCAGACTCTTGAGTCATTGGCTCCGGGTAGGGTCCCCCAAGAAAACCCTATATCCTGTTGTCTCGCAGGTCAGACTTTTGAGTCAGAGGCTCGGGGTGGGGTCCCTCAA
>QNGE01000621.1:84823-134635 GCA_008508345.1 Paragonimus westermani
TGATCGCGTGAGCAATGTGGCAGTTCGCCGGCGCGTATTCCAGAACGCTCGGGATGCGCGATCAACTGGTCAACCAATTACGTTGCGCAGTTTGCGATGGTTGGGTCACGTGCTCTGTATGCCAGCTGAGCGTTTACTGTACCGGACATATACTGAGTCCACCAACAGTTGGGTAAAGCTGCGTGATGATCAAGCAACAACATGGTCACGGAATATGAAAACCTTGACTGCTCCATTGAGCAAAGTGGGTAGGTATCGCCTGCCTGGCTGGGATCCTCGTGATCACACAAGCCACTGGTTAGAGACGTTATCCGAGATGACGGTGTGTCGCAGTCAATGGCGTACCTGTATCCATACCATTTCTAGTTCTTCCGCTTAGTCCTCTTTTAATATTTGTCGACCTTCTTAGTAACGTTTCCTTCTAGGATATTCCACGTCACTGTTGAGTTGAGCGGCGGCCCGAGCCACGTTAATCCAGACTGATTATTACGGCACACTATCCACAGGCGAGTAGATTCAGCTGCCACGGTTTCATTCACATCGTACTTGCTAAGTAAGAGCATCGTCGGTGAAAGTCTGTGATCGCTAGCCGAGGTGATGAAACTGCAGAGTCTTTGTCGATTGATTCACGTACTACGTATCCTGATTGAACGTCCGCTGCCTGGTCGTTCAATATGGCGGCTGATGGCTGGAAGAATGCGCTAGACGGTCGAGCGATGGCATGGTCGCGAGCCATGGAAGCTTTAATCGACCGGATGGATGTCGTTGGCTTGGGGTGTTTTAGGTTACTCACACCGCTGATCAGAAACACTCTCGGGTATGGCAGTGAGTTGCAGTCAGCGGTGAGCCTGTACCCTCAAGGTTGTTGACTTATTTTACTCTTCCGAAGCTCATTTGACTTTTTTTGCGCTGTTTTTCCTTCGTCTGCTGCCTCCTTGAATACTATCACGAATGACGGCAGCCGGAGCCATTGTACCTACGGGTACAAATCAAAGCTGAAAGTACTGATGCCGATTATGCCGTAACCGTTTCAGTGCTTTTCATCCATTTGTATCTGCGGTGTGATTGACTTCATTTGAACTTCTCATTAGTTTTGTAGGTGTCCCTGTGACGACACTGTTCCATATAAACATTATGTATTTGTCCTGGTGATGATGGACTGAAAATAGACTTGTTCAATCCACCATGTTTCAGCCGCAAAAGAGAATAGTCGGGACAAACTAAGTTCAGAGCTCTACATAGAAACCTTTCATAGTTATCTGAAGGTCGGCAGCAGTCATCACTAACTACCTCGTGCTTCTGGTGTTGACTGTACTAAGCTACTGTGTAGCATATTTCTAGAACTGGACAACATTCTGGTTACGAGCGTGCCAAACGGTCCGTTGTGCTGATCGTTTATCGATTGACTTGTGGACCTAGTTGCTCTCTCCTCATCGTAATCTTTGGCGTTGCTGGTCAGACTTGTATTACAAACCTTATGCTTCTTTGCATAATTCTACTGTGTGGTCATTGTTGTCGCTTGCTTAATTTCACACGTACCATGAATTGTATGCTGCTGGTTCTGCTGTTTCAGTTGTTGCAAGGGCTCAGTAGCTAATGTCTTAGTGAAAGTTTTCGAGCTTTAATCAGAAACTATAGTGTTTGTGCGTTTGTGCACATGTTCGTCCCATTTACTCATTTAAGTCACAGCGCCTTCGGATTTCGGGGTTTGTTTGGGTTTGCTAGCCTGTCCTAGTGTACTGTGCACACTACGCCACCTTAGATTAATCCATGGGGTTTCTCACTGATCCTCTGGGCCTCAGATGCGTCTGGTTCAGCTCGTTCCGGTATGATCTGCATCCCACACGGTGGAACTGAAAGTTATGCATGGTCCATAGTTGCGTCAATGGCTGTGTGTTACTGAACTAATCAAAGTGCAACAAATTGTTGGACGGCTGTAGGTGGTCATTCCGATCGAACGTAACTAATAACAAAACGTACTACTATTTTGGGGAATCATCCCAGTCTGGAAGCCTGGCTTTTCAAGGTGTTTCCAACGCGTTACGTCATGTGTGAGTTAAATACCCCCCCCCCGAACATTTCGTCACTTGACGTGGTAAGTATCCTGAAAGCTGTTTAACGTCAAATTACTGAAACTAAAACTGACTCAATTAAGATGACCGATTGGGATATTGAACTTATCAGCACTGAAAGGACCACGTCGTCTCTTCGCCGGGAATGGATTTACTCAGATTATTATCGAATGCTTTATCCGCAGAAATTGCTT
This sequence comes from Paragonimus westermani, assembly GCA_008508345.1. Lineage (NCBI taxonomy): Eukaryota > Metazoa > Platyhelminthes > Trematoda > Plagiorchiida > Troglotrematidae > Paragonimus > Paragonimus westermani. Next base: position 87,090 of record QNGE01000621.1, read on the forward strand.
AGTTCACTTTACTGATTGCTGGTGTCACTTCTGGCCCGTATACATCGTCACTGATAACAATAGCTTGGTTAATGATATTGCTTAGCAGCTCAACATCCAATAAAATACCACTAAATAATGGGAATAAAATGAGACTTAGTTCATAGTACTCCTGCATATTGTATGAAGCGTTTACCATCAAGTTTTCTACTTTGTTTAAATATCCAACCGAGATGCGTGGAAGCGAAATCCAAAACTCTGTGGCTCCACTAATTATTCTTACTTTCAAAAGTGTTCACCCAAACGGCGATGAAACTGGTACTGTTCAATTCAGTCCGCGCCTATCTTCTTACATCTGGTTCACAGGCTACTTTACTCATAGGGCCTCAGTGTGGAAGGTGTAGCCTATTAGTAGCCATCTTGATTAATGAACGTCAAATACATGTCTCGTACTTCACGCCAGTCTTATTCCGCATCCGAAAGTGGCGTTTGACTTAGGAACTCGGGAACTGACATTCTCAATGAAACATTCTAAGTACACACTGGTACATACTGATAGATGGTAGGGGATTTGCTGGTTGGTATAACTTGAACGCTTCTCACAGTTGGTTGCAGCTTTCGCATTCTCACAGACTTTTCAGCTAGCCCCTTTTAAAAGAAACGCTATACTTTCGTTTCGCCCTTGTTACAGTTCGTCAGTAACTGTCTCATTATCTCCAATCGATGACCCCACAGTTGTGACTTCTCTTTAACTCGAAGTCACAAAAATTACTGATTATTGACTATTGGTGGAAAACACAGAAGTGACTGGACAGTCAGAACAAAAGCGAGTATGTCATTCCTGATTGATCATTTAAACTCACTCGAGAGTCACTGTCAGATACCAACTGTGGATATCCTCATTGCCTACGTGTTGTGCTTTCGATAAAGCGTGGATGTCGGTAGTCGAAAATCTGACGACTGTTCACGTCTCTCAATCTGAACTGAAAGACAAGTTCGTCCGTCAACAACTTGGCGTTTGTGGATGCGTAAAGCAGCCACTAGAAAGCTGCGTTTGTCTCTCTGGTCAAAGTGACGTAAACACCATGTGACTGGGGACATTGGGGTAGATGGTAGGACAAGTTGTGTGAATCTTATTATTGTATACCTGCGTTCCCTTTTTTGCAGTTAGTGCATTTGGTGAGGCGAGACAGTGAAATTTGTCAACAAGCCATCTCTTAAACGTCCTTTCACTCTCACGCACAAATTAGTTGTTTGCTTCTGATGTGTCTTGCTAACTTAATGTTGACCACTTCCGTTTTGGGGTTTTACGAACACGCCCCCAGTTTCTCTCTTTCTTCCCCTTTTATATGATGGTTGAATAGTAGTTGTGTCTCATTATTGATCACGATGTATTGTTTTCAGTCGTGATAACAATTTCATTAACTAGCCTGAACCGCCTGTGGTACGGATACATCCAATCATAAACTCCGTGGTCTCATTCATTCAGGTTTCATGGGATATGGGGTATGTGGTTGGACCTACGTGGTGCTCAACGCAGTTCGCTCATGGTTAGCGATGTAGTTTGCATGTGGTCATTGATTTCGGTTCTCATAACAAATAACCCGCACAGAAATGCCGCTAATCATTTACATACCTATTAATGTTCGATAGTTGCAAGTTTTTCAAGTCTCGATCAAGCTTTATTACACATATATATATATATATACTTCGCATGTCTTTCCTTTTTTAATTTCTGGGTCGCGAACATATTTTCACTTAGATATGTACACAGTTTTACCCCGGGATGCATATCTCATTGATATTCACTTTCTAACTGACAGTCCGCTGGTTTTCATCCCAACATTTGGTTTCTTCCCGTGAAGAACTTAATTGTATTCTCTCCGTTGTCCACGAACTTGTCTTATTTTTGGCTCTCCCACTTATACATACATAGTCAACATCATCACATCTGTTTGTGTATCGTACCCCCGGATCACTATGACTTGGACTGTCATCTATCTTGATAATAATTCACAAAGTAGCTGAGTACTAAATGAGTGCTTAGTGTTTAAAGAAGAAAACTGGAGATGGGAGGCTAAGTTCACAGAAGACCTACGAAAAATTAAGGAAAAGTCAACAACCTCGCGGATACCGGCTCACCGCTGATTGCAACACTATTATATGCAAGTGTTTTCAACCGGTGATTTGAATGATCCCGAACTCCTTAGCAGGCAGTCCTCATTTATCAACCTTGTTCAGCAGGTCGGTCAAGACTTTCATAGCCCGTGTGTGTGTCATCGCCTGGCCACCTACCGACTTCCTCTAACCGTCAGCCACTTCACGAAATAAGTTTGCGGTAGACGTGCCGCCGGCATACGGAGGGCATAGTCTATGCATTTGCACTACCTCGGTTATCACTTGCGAGTTTGCACAGGTTTCAAACATGCGCCGATCGACTCTTGCGTTGCTCATATAGACAACCAAGTTGTCCGGCTGAGATAATGGTTGTCGACTGCCAGGAATCTCGATGCCTGTTTCGCATAAATTTGCTAGATCTCTTATCCCCTGAGCAGAACTGGGCGCACGTACGCATTGGAAACGTTACTTTGATTCGGCAACTGGGCGCGTGCGCGATACCATAAATAGCGAAGGTTGGTGGACACACTTTGTGCTGTTGCCATTCTCCTGGACAACAAGCTGATGAGATGATGCTATCTAACCAAGCGTTTGATGGACGATCCCAAGTGGTCTCTGGAACGAGTTACACGCTTTTTCGGGGGCCCCTACCCAGAGCCATTGAATCAAAAGTATGACTGACTTGGCAGTGAAGGACTTGCCTGACCCACGGGTGCAATGGATAAGGTATGATTGTTTGATTCTGGCTACTGTTGCGTACACGTGGTATATTGAATTGGTACCGAAAATTCCCCGTCGTACTTGCTATTACGTCGGTGGTCACGGTCAGCTGTTGGATTGTCGAAGTACTTGTTTACTGAAGGTACTTTTGCTCCTCCTCATGCGAAAGATACCGATGAATCAAGCGGTTTCTGGTGACTGCATTCCTTTATGGTTTTATGAAACGTGTATTAATCTTTTCTACTCGTGATCCAAGATGTATTTATTAAAGTTGAACCTCTAGTGTTTTGCGTAGGACAGTTTCAATCTCCGTTAACTGAAAAATCTGTTTCATGATGTTCTTACGTTCGTATTTTTTTGCGTTGGTTTTCTTGCTTGCCGGTTGCTTTGGACACCTGTTTGAGGAGGGAACCGGAGGTCATCATCGAAGCCTCTACTTTTACCCTCTACAATCACCCACACTCAGCATTCATCAAACTATCTGGGTGCTTGCGATAACTTAACAAAAGAAGTACTGCCGGATTCTTCTCACATCGTTTTTTTATCAGACTCGTTTGTTATTTCGTTAGTCCCCTTTTTACACTGTATATAAGCACACTGCCTCAATCCTCCGTATCTTGTTGGCTGTTAGTACGATGAAACTGGTATATCCACTGAACCGTTCTCTCATCCTGACAATTGATTTTTCACTCGTTCAAATTCAACCGAAGGATCTGATTTACTATTGCTTGTTTACTGAACTCGTCGGTTTGATGGTATTAACTTGTAAGCTTTTAGGTAAATAAGCTAACTACTTTATTGGGTCAGCTTTAGTCCCACGTTAACGGAACCTGTTCTGACTATCCCAACTGATGGCTTGGGTTAAAACCCTTTACTTTCGTCATGCACTTAGGAACGTTACCGCTGATGACCTTTTATTCACTTGAGCATTCTTTTCCCCACGTTTCAGGTTTAATCACGATTGTTTTCCACCGCCCCCATGTTATAGATTCATTCTAGACTGGAAAATCTACGGTTACTTATCGAATCTTTGAAACGAGTCAAATACATTGAGTCTTCACTCTTGGTCTTCTCCACGGATTTCGTCTCCGATGAATTAATAGAATTGATCGAGTCCGTCCGGTTTGCGCGAACGATACAAATTTATTATCCCCACAGTAGTCAGGTTTTTCCTGACACTTTTCCTGGAAATTCTTCCGGGGACTGTACCGGCAAACTCTCCCGACGAATGTGAGTAAACCGTTCCTTCATATACAACATGTGTTGGTTGCCCCGTTACAAACAGTCTGCTGGACGTATGGTCTTGTGTAATGGCTGTCAACGTTGGCCAGACGGTCCATCAGTGGGCCACAGCGATTTACCAAATGGCATTATTATCGTCATTGATGGTGGTTCACCACTGGTGTTTAACTACCGTATATTCATGTTAAGAAGAGCGTCGTGTGATTTTGAAGGTGGATGGAACCGAAGGAATGGTGCTTACTTCCTAAAACCTTGATATCTAACTTTAAGCAGTCAGCGGTAGCATGTTTACAGCTTGGCCTGCAACAATGGAGGTGCCAAAGTAAGCAAGACATATACAGAACGCTCTCTGTGCACCTTTCATTGTTCTACTTCATTAATGTATCACATATAACAGACAAGGAAAACAGGCTCTATGGTTTCGTCTGAGTCGATCACACAAAAGGTCAAGCTTATCTAACAGCTGCTTCAATATATTGCTTTTCATCGGTACTTGTGCTGAATCGGAGATCATGCTGTCGTGACAATTTTCTTCACCAACCACCCTAACACGTAATGGTGAGCACCGCAAGTTCTGTCATAGTGAGTACTTCCACTAAACTGAAGTGACGAGCCCGTGATGCGGGTGTGTATTCTTCTTTCCATCATGTATACTGTTCGTTTTGTTGTGTACTTCAACTTTAACTTGATTATATAGAGCAGATACTATAAAAAAGGCATTCCTTGCTGCAGAGGGAATTCAAGTTAAGTATACTGCCAATAAGTAGTGTGCAGTTTTGTTTATTCGGAAAATACTCAGTCGTGAACAATGCACACTTCGGTTGGCTTCGAATCGGCTACAGAATTCGGATTCCGAAATGCAGCAAACACTGTACCAATCGAGCTACGAACTACGCAGGGTTGGGTGGCTGGCTGAGTGAAACGTGGAATCCCTGTGCTTCCAACGTGTCGTCTTAGCTGAGCCGACAGAGCGTTTGGTGTGCTGTTCCTGCCACTGGTTTTAATCCAGCGGGGGGCTGGATTTTACCCGGTCAAGTTTCGTTACTTGATACTAATTACAAAGAGATCCATGCAATAGTATTTCCGAAAAAAATGAATACATTTTTCTTTTGACCACTCAGTTTTATTTACATTATTACTTTACGATCCATTTTATCTCATCTTGATGTACTGGTTATGAGACCAATAGTTTAATTGTTTATGTTTCACGCGATTTAATTCTGACTCCGCTGATGGGTTGCTTCAGGTATACGTCAGATGTAATGACCTACTCCTGCGCGATATCCTTCTTTCGTACTTTATTTTGTCCCTCCTAGTCTCTCGTAAGTTTGCAATATTTCTGATATCGTCGATGATCACCTGTTAAGTTTTTGGTAAGCATAGCCTTTTCGGTTACGGATGAACAGTATAATTGATGGATCCTATCTGTAAGATCTACGTTGACCAGTTGGATAAGAACCACGGAACTGAATGTAACCTACAAGTAGGCTATGGGCCAAAAGTGTCCGAAAACTGCTTCCGTAGTGGTCAGGGATTTCGGCTTGCATAGCATGTTAACAGTTTAGTTTTTCAACCGTACTTAATCTGTATAGGTAGATGTATTCTTAAGGTATTTAAGGATTTTGTCGTTAAACACACAATTTTCATTTATAGCTCCCTATAGCTAGCAATCTGGATTGAACTGTGCCTGTCCCGACTAACGACTATGCAAGCAACGCTCATAGGATAGGTCATCTGGTGATCATTTGTCATAGTTTGTAACACTGTGTTATCATCCCGGACGTCGACCATAATGTCCATCTTTAGCTCACCTAAACAAGAAAGAAACAGGCTGTGAAATGTTTGCTTAATGATGAGCATTTTGAAGCCCATTTAAATGTTCATACTACCAATGGTCAAGTGATTACGATATTCGGCCAGCTTGTACGAGGGTTGCCGTGGTAGGTTTTCGGTTCGAGAATGGTCCTGCCGAAAAATTCACTTCGTACACATTTTAGTGCGTTCATTAGCTCGACTCATGTTTGTGGTTAATTGCTTCAACCTATCATTTGATTACCTAGCACGATGCACTCACTTCTTCCTTGCGATCTTTTCCTGGTTGTCATGGTTTCGGTGTGTAGATAAAGGACCCCGAAGCGCGGATACACGATTTCTTTTTGCTGATCCATTCGTTCGGTGGACCTGTTTATTGCACAAACGACCACCTGTTCATGTGTGCCATTCTGTTTAGGGTTAGCATATTTTGCTGACTAGCATTGTTATCTTATCATTAGTCCATGGACTTTGCAAGTTACTTGATTTTCTTCGGAACTTTATCTATTCCTGCTACTATGTCGCGCTGGATTCAATTCCGTTCATCTGTGCACGATGCCTGTGGTTATAAGGTCATCTTGACAACAGCACGTTGAATGAGCTAGTCTGGCTTAACACACTTAAGTAATTCAGGTATGCTTAACGAGTGCCAGTTCATCTCTTACGGCATCGTAATAGTTTTTCACGCTCCACTTAGTACTGTAAACAGTAGCTGTGAGACTACTGCCTGACTTCGACCTGAGTAATGATAGATTTGACGTCAAAACTTGTAGAGTATTACAGGTTTGGTGACTTACATCTAATGAACAGTGTTCGTATGTGATGTAAGTGTCGTGGATTTAAAGCCAAGTTGTTTATTGTTAGTCGTACCTAAGAGTATCTGACATAAGTTGACTCACTTCAGTTCGCCGGTTCTTTTGCTGTAGTACGTTTGATGTCTTGCGACATGCTAACTCGTATTTAATTTGGATTTTGTAAAGCTGTCAATACCCATGCGAAAGATTCGAGGTTAAGGAAGCTGAAATCTTTGAGGATATGGTGAATTGTTGGCGTAGTCACCACTAGGTTGCCCTTAATAACCAGCTAAACGCCTTCAATACGACAGATTCCACTCTACCTAATCGACCTGCTATCTGACCACCAATTTATTTGCCTGTGAACGTCATCGGGCTTGACCGGATGGCTTTGTGACTCGAACTGCTCTTTGGCACGGTGATAATGAATACTACCGTATAAGAAAAATCCTGTCGAAAGAACAGAAAACAATGAACGACACTAAACCATTGATTAAGAACATATCAACCAAGTTTGTCCGAGTTTGTCGTATACTGTGGTACTCTGTTGCATAGAACAGCGCTTTGAGTGATACCATGGTTCCTAGCCACGCAGAGGATACTCACTTAATCGGCGGAACTGTCACGTTCTCCTATATTTTCCGTAGTGTCTTACCACAGCTAGCCAGTAGGTGTCAAATAACCTACTTTTTAGAACTACGCGTCAAAATGCATCGCACACAGGTATAATGTACTCTTTCCTTCTGTGACAAACGGACATACAAGCCAACCGGGTTGTTCGTCTCGTTCAGCATAGGCTACATGTCTTCGTTAGGGGGACCAAATGAAACACTGCCGCCTTCACGCTTCATGTTGTCTAACTTTCCTTCGGGAAGAAACTCCAACTCAGAATTGCAAGACTTCTCAAACGCTGTTTTCTCAGTGTCACTGATGTCAAATTTGATCGGGGCAGTAGAAATCGGAAACCTCAGACGAATATCACTGGAGCTGCTGAACACCCAACGCAGTTGCTCACCTATTTTCACCCTGTTTATGAGGTGAGCACAGTCGCCTGAGCGCATTCATTGTATTTTTATGCGGCTCCTGTGTGAAGAAAACAACTTCAGCGGACGTTACAGACAACGCAATCAGAGGTGGCTTTTCGGTCTGAAAATACCATTATTCTTGTTGGTTTGATGTCGCAAGACTCGTTGCAGGGTGAAAAGTTGAGAATTACACTCACGACAAAAATCTCACCAGAAGTGTCTGCTTTCGGTTTGCGAGGAAATGACGAGAAAAATTCCGAACTAAAGGTTCTAGCAGTGTCCTTGAGTGAACTGGATTAATTAGGAGAAGCGTCAGCCTGTCTATTTGCATATATGCCATACACTGAGTGGCGAGATAGTCGTGTTTAGGCTCTACTCTGTTATTCGACAAACGGTTTTGATCTCGAAAATGCTCGGTAGTGACTACACTAAGAGTATCGCTGAATCTGCTGGTCTTAACCCTGATTCCCTCAAATGACCCTAAAGTTAATCGATCAGGGTGGTTAGCAACGAACGCTCGCGCGGTCCGCAAAATGATCAATGAGGTTTTAACACCGCCACTCTTCAACTGTTCGATTGTTTCGATATCTCGGTTTTAATAAGGCCTGTGGTTTTGCTCACATTCAGTCCTTATCACATCCGGAGTGTTGCGATATGTCACCATATTCTTTTGTCTCACCAATCGCAAACGTGACACATGTGGGGTATGCGCACCAAATCTAGTGATAGCCAGTATTTGGACACACCTACAGTGGAACACAGTATTGTGTAATGAAGGCCTTGATAACTCGATGAGCTGTCTCAGCCAGCATGAACAAGACACAATAGATGAAGATGTTGACCGCACTGTTTCTTTTGAACTGTAGTACGGCATCCGCACATCAAGTTATGAAGTTGTGTCGGCCATTCTGTAGTGCATTGCCAAATTGTGCATCAACATATATTTGTGAATCACTTGTCTGTCCATAAAAGTAGTGTATGGAATTATGTATCGAATTCCGTCACTTCCGGCGACTCCTAATAAATGTGAAACAATTGGTTCCCTCGAGCAGTTTGAACAAAGCAGATAGAACATGAAAACTGGTAGATGCAAGCATTTCGTATTGACTCATCAAGATTGCTCGCGAACTTATGAAAATATATTTTCTCAATGAATGCACACAGCAAGGTCGATATCCTTATCAGTTCCTCCGGCTCCTAAGGAAGAACAAACTGAAGGTGACCAACAATAACCTCAGACGTATTGCGACTGCCCACATCGAGACTGCTCAAATGCGATTGGCTGATTTGCGTGAGACACATTGCCGCCTTTTATCCGTCGTCGAAAATTTGACACTTTGCTCTCGTATCCTCTTCACACTATTCTGTAAGAAAATTATCGATCGTGCGAAGAGGACTTATATCAATCGGTTGCGGAAGTCACGTACGAAGCACGGTGAAGAACCAATTCCGCCGGATTCTAGTAAGTACGTGCTGAACTGTTCTTCAATACAGTTGGATTCGTTGCAACTAGAAGCGTTAGCCTTAGGTCTTGATTATAAAATACCATCACATAAGGTTGATCGTATTTGTGTTGAAGCCCAGTTTGAGAATCTTATTGATCAGTTATCTGATCTTCGACCAACTAGTGCTGACAATCTAGGTCGGTTAAAGACTAAGTTCACCGATATAGCTTATGGTTTTATCAGGACTCCAATTAATAGTCGGTGTGCTATCACGAAGCAACACCTGCAATCATTAAGAGAGCTTAAGTCGAAAAACGTGGTTATACTTAAGCCTGATAAGGGTTCTGGGGCCGTCATTCTAGACAAGGATGTGTATGTACAGAAGATGTTATCAATATTGGATGATCAAACAAAGTTTCGACGAATAGAGAGAGTAGACAACATTGGCGAAATAGAGGACCGCATAGGACGACATCTTCAGCTGCTCTTGCAGTTGCGGATTATTGATGAAGTAACGTATAAGTCTCTTAAGCCGCGCGGATCGTCAACACCTCAACTTTACGGCCTACCAAAGACTCACAAATCTGGGATGCCACTTAGGCCAATTTTGGCAATGACAAACTCACCTTACCACAAATTAGCACGCTGGCTGGTCACTATTCTAACCCCAGTAAAACAGAAATTTCAGAAATACTCCATTAAAGATTCCTTTGAATTGATCAGTGACCTGGACAGAATCAATCTTGCCAATGAACTGATGTGCTCTATAGATGTTCAGTCACTTTTCACAAATGTCCCACTGCACGAAACGATTGACTACATTTGTGAACTCGTTGAAATGAGTCACACTTCGTTGCCACTTCCCACCGACATATTGAAGGAAACTTTGCTGCTCTGTACTGAGAATGTCAGTTTTCGTTTCCTTGAACAGTCCTACCGTCAAATAGACGGAGTAGCCATGGGAAGTCCACTAGGTCCCATCATAGCAGACTTTTTCATGCTGAAAATTGAGCAACAGCTAGCTACCGAGATAGAAAACTTGTCATATTACAAGCGTTACGTCGATGACACCTTAATTTTCAGTCGATCTAAACAGATGATAGATAACCTGGTGCAACGTCTAAATAGTTGCCATCCTAATCTGAAGGTCACTTGTGAATTTGAGGTCAGCAACTGCCTGCCATTTCTAGATATCCTAATAAGTCGTCGGGAAGATGGCTCGGTTAGAAGAACCGTGTATAGGAAACCCACATGGTCAGGTCAATACCTAAACTTTAGCAGCTTCACACCGATCCAACACAAACGAGCATTAGTAAATACTCTCTTCACACGAGCAAGGCGAATCTGTACGCCTGACAGCCTCGCGGAGGAACTAGATCTGATTACGTCTGTCCTACAATCAAATGGTTACCCCAGAAGTTTCATAGATAGGCACAGTAGACCAAAATTACCATCCGAAAAGGTGGTCACTGTAGAGAAAAAGAGAGTCTATATAGAGCTACCTTTTAAGGGTGATTATGTCATGCAGCAAACATCACAGCGATTAAGAAATTCAATTAAACGAACATTTAATGCAGCTGAACTCCGTGTAATCGCTCGGACTCAGAAACTACCAGTGCCTTCAATCAAAGGAGATCAGCCTATCGGTGCCACTTCACATTGTGTTTACCAATTTGTATGTAACTGCGGAGAAAGTTACATAGGCAGAACCGAGAGATGCTTGATCTCCAGAATGAAGGAACATTTACCTAAATGGGTACAGAAGTCCGCGTTACCGGAGAATGGTAATGTTTCTGAAACGCATAAACAGCCAGTTTCCTCAGTCGCTAGACACGTCTTGACCACCGGTCATGCTACCGATCCATCTTGTGCATTCAAAATCCTGTTGCGACATTCCAACCCGAGATTCTTACGGTTCGCTGAAGCAGTTGCAATTAATCGACTCAAACCAGCTCTCTGTGTTCAGAAACAACTGTTCGTGAACCTGACCCTTCCCTGGACTTAATGTCTTATCCTCTCTCGCTTATTGATTTTCCACCCCTCAAATCGATTGTTTTAAAAAAAGCCCACCCGTGTTATTGTAAGTTTGGTACTGATGAGTCAATACGAAATGCTTGCATCTACCAGTTTTCATGTTCTATCTGCTTTGTTCAGACTCCTAATAAAATGAAATCAGAGGTTATGCTTCCAAGGCTAACGCGGTCCTCTGTGACCAATGTCCAGTGCCACCGTCCGTTGAAAAGAAATTCCTGATCACTCTTGTAGATCGTTTTACTCGTTAGCCGATGTCTATTCCCATACCAGATACCACTATTGCTAAGATTTTTCTCCTCCACTGGGTAATTAATTTCGGTGTACTGTCTGTGGTTAATACTGATTGTTCAGCCTAGGTGAATCCAGTCTTTCTTGATATCACTCGTTATTTCGTATCGAAATTTATTGTAGCTCATTCATCTTACACTACGATCAATTTGTAGTGGGAAAAATGAATAGACTACAGTAAATTTTGATATAAAATAACTGGTGAAGTTAAGAACTGGGCACACCGAGTCTAAACAAGGTTCGTGTGACGTTTAATGCTATTAAGGAGCATTCGAGGTGTTCCAAGCTTGGTTGTTGGTTCGAAGCGCTACAGCTGAAATTTAGTTCAGCATTGGAATGTTTTACGTAGCTATCACTCTCCGGCGTCGTAGGAGGGCTTGACACATGCATGTAGCAGAGTTTATGCAAAAGTGTTTTCTCACTGTCTTTTATCAAGTCAAACAAATATACAGTGTAATCTGATGTAGCGATCACGCGAGTTATCAAAATAAAGTATAAAGCCATGAGAACACTACATATTTAACACGAAATGTTCACATGAAGTGTCAGAAGTACCACGGTGTGTGAGAAGATAACAAAAAGTACTGTGCAAGGTAGGAGAGAAGGATGTAAAAAGAGGGGGGCTACATTACACCGCTGCATACATTGATCCACAGCGGGAGCGCCACTCGCATTCTTCGCCATATCAGATAACGTTCTAAGCCAAAGGTGTCCATTATTTTCTGGGCCTCACCCAGGAGTGCTTCACTGAACGAAGCTTTGGTGCCAGTCGGTAATCGGTTGTCAGTCGATTTATAGCTAACACCATTAAAAACACTACAAGGTGGCGCCCAGGAGGCTTTACAGGTTATTCGCCAAGATGGCACACAGAAACGCCCTAGGAAAAGTGCCACTTTAGCGTAGTTAGGAGGGTGAGCTGTAAGCGATGTAACACGGGGCTCAGGTTGAGTTGTGCGTGAAGCTTCGTAGCTGTGGTTTACCCGATGTCATTCAGACTGTTTCGCTATTCTGTTCAACTCGCTAGTGCGTCCATGTCTTGTGCTAACTGTATAAGCTTGAAATCCTTACCTCATGAGTGGTATTATTCTTAGTGTAAAGTTATAAACAAGGCTTAACGACGGGTTAGGACACAGCGTTTTTTACGCCCACTCAGTTGGGTTACGCAAACCGAAGATATTCTCAATAAGGTGTCGACATACCAGTGGACACTTAATTTTAGTATAGAGAATCCTCCATCAACCTCAAAAAGAACTACGAAATATACTTGCGCTCAGTGAAAATAACTCTTTCAGTGTTAACGCTGTAAGCTTACAACATCAATTAAACTGTCTGACTTACAGATGCGCTTAACCGGAAACAACCTAACGGTCTGTTGAAAATTTGTCTTTGGCAGTTGGAGTCTTGTGCAAACCTTGCGCATATAATCGGGACATCAAACGTAGTCTCCAGAAAACTTGATCGTCATAATAAATAAGCTAGCGCGAACACATGGTCAATCTCTCTGTCGGCGCTAGCTAGGTGTTATTTGCTGTATGCTGCAATGCGCTGGTACTTTTGAAGGGTAATGGTTGGATTTCTAGTTAGCACATTATTCTTTGCCTTTCTTATTTTTAATCCTGCTGCTGCTGACATCCCGAAACTGCAGTAATCTACCGACTTGCCGTTTTTTCTAAACCGTCTATTAGAGAGTTAGATGTGTACAAGCTTCCTCAGTTTCCTCTAGTCTGTAAATTCCCTACAAATCCTTTACCAAAGCCTATGGTGGATCGCGATGACCAGGTTTAATGTCAGTCTTTATTTAGCCGGGCACCAGGCGTATGCTGTGAATTGTGATGTTCCGTCTGAGTAATTTTCACTTGCTTATATATTTGCGTGTTCTGTGACCAAGTTGCACCTGTCCATTGCTAAGTTTACGTTACACACAGCGAGTCAAACTCTTGGCACCGGTCAACTGGTAACACTATGCAGACGCTGCTGTTTAAGTGGCCAATATTATTAAAAAGAACGACAGAAGGTAGCAGTGGAAAACCTTGAGACACTTTACGGTCCAACCGACTAACAACTGGCACTAAAATCAAAGACCATTTTCAGCATAAATACCCAGGAAACAGGCGTATCAACTCAAAAACATTTCATCAAAGTTAAAAATGATACAACTTCTGGAGATCACCAACTTCTTTTAGTGAAACATCAAACCATCTTAGATAGGGTGATTTGCTTGTCTGTTTCATACATGGATGAAAAATCTATAAAGAGCCTTGAGAATAAGGACATACACGTTACGAATCTTTCATACAAATGCGTTTATTTACATACATATATATATATATATGCATATATATATATATAAGTAAAAGGTTATGACTTGTGGGCGCAAGCTAAAATTTAAATTGTTGCATGAGCTTCAATATAGGCTGTGCATACGATGAATATCCCCCCTAAGTATCGCTATTGTTTGTACCAGGAATAATATTTTCCTACTGTCGGCTATTTTGTCAAGCTGCGAACATCGAAACCACCGCAGAAGACGTGCACTATTCTACAAATGCAATTCAGTCAATTCAACCCGATCTGAATCACTGCTATATACCTGATACTGACGTTTAACTGTCGTAAAAGTATGAAAAGAGCAGAGTCTTGAGTTAGTAATAGTAATAATACTTACCAAAAACACTAAAACCCAAACGTTCAGCATACAGACGCATACACCTTGTAACCAAAATGTCTGGTTGAAAGTAAGGGTGGGGTGGCGTTTGCCAGGAAGCTGCTTCGATGAAACTTTCACCGTCCCGCACCACCAGTTGCAGTTCGTTGATAACTTAGCCGAGCAACAGTACGATTCAAGCCACTCGGTTATCCACCATTTTCCCTAACGTGCTATGAATCCGGAGGATCTGAGATAAAAGTGCTCTACATTGACTAACCTACTATTGGCAGTCTTCATTGCTCCATGCCGAATTTTCACTTGTCCACCTAGCACCCTGCGGAAGTCGAACAGGACATCGACAAAAAGTGTGTTAGACGTGATATACGACCAATTAATATTCGTAGTACACGACCCAATCACCTAAGCCTATCCAACTTTGAAGGCCAACGAGGTTGCAAGTGTTTGCTGTCAAACTTCATCGTTACGTTCCCACTGACGCTACCCGATGTGCACGATGGATTGCAAACGAGTAACGTCTCCCGTTCTAAGTGGCCATGGCTCGCAGCGGCAGAGTGAAGCTATTCACAATGTTGTCTAATATGTGGAACCTTTAGGTGTAAGAGATATTCCTCTCTGATGCCAAGGGCGAACCAGATAAACGGTCACCGTCCCAGCCTAAAAGTTTTGGGCTTCGAGCTCGCGCCCTGTGCATCCGCCACTGTCGTTACAGCCTCTTAAGTACACGAACCGTTCAACTCTAACAACTTCCTTAGTAAACACTAAGTCTACTTAGCTGAAACCGTCTTACACAAATATACTGTACATTAAGACTGCAAAACTTCTCCTGAACTATTTAGCAAAGCATGAAGCAACGTCTGATGTTATCTGTACTGTTTGAAAATCATCACCCAATAGCACTTTTTGCTGGGATGTCTACACTAACATTCGGTGAGTGCAAGAGCCAGCTCCCATTATTCATCTACAGCAGAAATAACGAAAGCTGACAGCTTAAATGTGTCATTCGTTGTATACCTGGACCCGAGTACACGTTTGAAAATAGAGTGACGATAGTGTACTCATTTTTCATTCGGTCCTACCCCTGAGTTTAGGTGACCACAGAAGTACGGAACGATCCACAGAATCTATGCATTTTTGTAGATCACTGTTGGCCGGTGATGCGCAAGACATTACTCAAGAGGCTCACGAAGAGTGCAAATCTGAATCTTACATCCTCGTTCAATGCCGAACCATGTTGAAGAATAAACGAAATACTCGCATCTCGCAATGTCTTCCTGCCATCTTGAGGAATTATGTTTGGTGGTTTTCTGATATCCTTCAAATAGGTTACAGTAAACTGACGATACATACAAGGATGCCAACATCTTGGGAATTACCTCGGTCAAGTTACCACTCCCGTGACCGCCACTAGAGTACTTGATTATCGTCCTGTATAGAAGACTTGCTAATGACTGATCCCAACTTAGGATGACGTCCACACAAATTGAAACGATAAAATGCAATCCCTCATTATTGCATCAACACTTTTTGAGAAATGTCCTTGCAAGATCACCTGGATCAGTCTCATAACTACGTTCAAGAGCCGAAATGGTAATATGGACTTCAGTTCGTGAACACGGTTCTGATTCAACCATCAATAGAGATAAGGTGGCAACGCTGCAGAAGTGGAAGGCCAAATGAACTGCTCCTCTTGATTAATGATGGATGGGTGTGTCATCTGCATCAATTGCAATCGTGCCAATGCATGAACGTTTCAAGCCAGTGGCACAAATTAGACTGACTCGTCTACCACAATCCTCTTGTGCAGAATTGATTTTTAACCCATTGGTGATCAACCATTGAGGTATGTCTAATTGTCTTACGGACATCGTCTCTTAACCTGTATGGTCGGTCACAAAGAATATTCTGTGTGAAATCCAACAACTCGAATATCTCTTCTAAGATGTGACGTCTGATGAACCCATGGTCCGTTATACTACATATTAACGTACCAGCCGTCAGAAGTGCCTGTGAAATTCGGGTCTGGAGACTGTTGGGATCTTCAAGGTTGGCATTACGAAGAGACCGTCCCTTGATGCAGCGTGATGGCCCGCGCATCTCGGTGTCTTACTGAACAAAACTGGGAGGCGTGATGTTCACATCGACGGACTCATTCATGCTAGCAGACGGTCATAGAGAAGTATGATAAACTACAGTATTCCCATGTTCTAAGTTGCGGGTTGCAAGGAAGTCACAGTACTCTTCTCCTGAAAGATAGATTCGTTGAAAGTAGACGTCCGTTATGTATGAGGTAACGGAATCCAAGACAATAAACAGTGTATCGAACTGACAGCACCTGCGTTGCCTGCTGCATCTGTTGACGACTCCATAACCAATTGTTATCAGTCAGGTAGTAGTAGAAGCGATCGTCAGCGCGACTGAATGGACTGAATTGATAGGGTGAATTCACATTGACGGTCGGCATTGTTCTGTCCGTCTAGTGGGTTCTGCCAGGGCCAGCTCTAGGTGTCAGATCCTCTGATACCTCTCCATTGTGTCTACCACTGCTTCAACTGGCCACAGCGATAGTGCTTCCAAGAACGCATTTACATCAGCTTCTGAGGTTGACACAGTTGTCATTTTGATCGGGAATACGGAAACCCAGGTGGATCGATTAGGTGGTGTCCGGGCTTCTTCTAATGGTAGATTTGAGCTCGTATTACGTCACCCAGATCATGACGGACAATAGCCGAAGTAAATGGCTAGCAGCGATGAGTTTCGACATCGAACCCAATGTTCAGTTTGGCGCTCCCCGTCTGTTAATCAGGCGTAGGCTCACAAACTGCATTGTTACTTGCCATAGGTTGTGTGGCTCCATTTGCGACTGCCGTTCATATTGCCACACATTCATAGATATGGACCACGCGCTGGTGTTTCGCTTTCTTCTGCTTACTTTCGCTGGACAACGACCTCACTGACCGCACCTGCTGACTGTCGGCAAGCTTAGCGTGCCTACGGCAAAACACATATGTAACACCAGCTTAGACTGACCGGTCACGGAAATCCGCGGAAATTTACCGATTTCAAGTTGAGATTGCTCATGTACAACTGAGTCTGTGCTGAGTGATACAGAAGAAGAAGAAGAAGAAGAAGAAGAGAAATCGGTAAATATTTACAACCTCAGAAGTTCATTAATAGTGGGATTGCAAACAGTGGTAGATTGGAAAGAAAATGAGTGAAATGGAAACTTAAGCATAATCCGTCAAACAAACTACAGACATATCACCACATACAACAAACAACAGAGGACTAACAGCAATTGGGAGGTCTAGTGCACCGTCGCTTCGTCGTAACGGTTCTGGTAGTCAAGCTATCTGAAGAATGGGTATGGAGCCTTGAATGTATGTACTGAGTACGCGAACAGATTCGGTCGTCGATGGCGCTGTTACGACACATTCTAGTAAGTAGTTCCCGAATGGACACATCCAAATATATGAATGGATAGCTCTCTGTAAGTTAGGTAGATCGATACATTGTTGTTGCGGCCGCGTTCCCACTGTTACACATGACCGATCCTAACGCCTACTTATTTGTCCTACCAGCTGTTGTTGGTCTGGTTAAATTGGATCAATAGATCTGTGACTGGTTGATTGTTAGACTGATCTTTATGGTTAACCTGACATTTATTTTGGTCACCTGCTGAACAGCAGAAACCAATGTGTGCTCTACAGTCTCGTGTTCTGATTCCACATTGCTGGTGGGGTTAGAAAGTTTTGCGACGATCAGTGGTAGGTCATTTTCGTCATATCATTATCACTTGAGTCAGTTTAGAAGCTTCTTAAGTAACAACATGAACTGTTGAGGTTGATTGAAGCCGTTGCACAGAAAATGACAGTTCAGTTGAGTTCAGCAATTGCGACCACAGTGTCCACAGCAGAATCGCTGACCAACAGTACAATAGAGTTCAACTGTCATCCGGATGGCGGGATCATGTTCGAGGCTCGGTTCATGTGTTTTGAGGACCTATTCAAGGAGAACTCAGTAAGCTTAGATGATGGTTCCCAAGTCCGACTACTTCTACGCAAGCTTATCCCCATGAAACACACTCAGTATTGTACCTATATTCTGCCAAAGAACCCACGCGAACTTTCATTCACAGACACTACAATGCTTGAACCGCACTTTCAGTGGACGTATGTGATTGCTCACTACTCAGCTTAAATTCTTGCAGATTAGTAAGCAGTACTGGAGGGATTTCTTAGCATTCGCCGGTGTGGACAGTCGTGAATGTGAGAAGTTCAAACTGCCATATCTCACCACCAATGGGTTTAGAATCTTAATTTTTGTGTGTGGACTTAAATCAGCATCAGATGCGGATGTCCGTACACGTATCTTGTCGCAGCTGGAAAAGAGCCCAGATGTGACATTATAGACTGTGACAGATGAATGCCGACTATTAATAAATCTTAAAAACGATACCAGATTGATTGAAGACAGGAGCAACAGGGACGAAATCGTCAATGTGTGTGCTGTCAATAATGCAGGAAGCGTCCGGTCAACGTAATTCTCAGCAATATTACCGAGCGTGTTTTGGAATTGTGGCGAATGGCATTTTGCTCATGTTTGCAAATGTCGAAATCACATACCAAGAATGTGGGAAACATGGACATGAAGAAGCTGGTTGTAGGACAGTATCCTCATCCAGGCGTTTACGAGGGCCCAGAGAGACTTCGACACATTATGACAGTCGACCCAACATTTTCTTTGCCGCATTCAGTGGTGGTATTTCAAGTGAGAGAAGATGCGTTAACATTTTGCTGAATGGTACGAAAGTGCGCCTACAAGTGGATATGGCCTCGAACACTACACTTTTATCAGAGAAAACATGAAATTATTTACACAGACTGGTGTGCGTGCAGATCGATCATGTGGCACGGAAGGCCTCGGGAACTCAAATTACCACGGGAGGTGTGATACGAGCTTACTGTCCTTCAGTCGTGCAACTGGTTGAACGCAGCGAATGTTTGCCCCTTTCCCAGCTACTCATCTATTGTTCCGTGATTATTCTATCATTTCAGCTATATCTTTTCGAATAATGTTTGACGTACTCGCGGATTCTACACGGTTGGCGGCATCCGATTCGGATTAGCCTGTCACATTGACCGAAGCCAAAGGACGCCTGCGCTTAGCCATCACTGCAATTGGCTTGCGCTGCACCAATTGCAGTTCTACCAACACACCACATATTCAGTGTAAACCCGAAGGAATAAAACCGGGAGGTGTGCCAGTGGGGCATTTGTGTCCAGCCGGCCAATGCGGATTGTACACACTTCTCGCTTGACGCACATTTGAGTGCGCTGGGTGGTCTGGAGCTCGCTTCGCGCTTTTTCCCATTATACCCTTGCTTGCTGCCGTTGGTCCAAGACTAGGCTAAAGCCAAGTGTTTATCGTATTGCCGTACATTATTGGAGATATATAGTTTGTTTCCAAACCCTACCACGTTCTTTTTGTTCATTGCCTGTTAGGCCTATGTTCCGATCGATCTTCAGGAAAGGCATCCAAAACTGTTAGTGGACGAGGGTCAAGTGCGTACCCACTTGTCCACCACGAATGTACTATGAACAGCTGGCCATGATTTTCGTGACAGCTTTCTTGACAGCGTACGTATCGTGCAAAGTATAGTTTTGTCATCTGAGAACGAGGTTTTATGATGAACTCCTTGAAAAACCGTTTTCCATGCAGTTACTTGTAGTCTGTTCACACGCTCCTGTTCTGACTCTGTACTTGGAAATGTTGTTACGAAAGAGACTAAAGACAGGCGAACGCGCCTACAGGCCTTTAAGAAACAAAAGTTTGAAAGGAACTGTCATTAATCAAGCGCTAGCATCACCGGAGGACATTCGTTCGGGTATCATATCATTACTCAAAGGTGGCTGTGGCTGAACGATTGCGTATGATAGTGCATCCGTAAGTAATGCGGGATCAGTGGAACAATAGTCTACACGGCTCTCACGTGAACGCGCGGCCGAAGGTCTCATTCAGGCCGTTGCAAGGATATGTCCTAATGGCGAGCTATAAAAAGAGTGGGACTTGGGTATAGCGTTCCTTTTCGAAAGGGGCTGATTGAAGTGTCTTTTGGAACGCGACAGGTACAGCCACTTGTTTAGTTTATATGGATCAAAATTCCCTACCACCAACCAACAATACATCAATTAAATTCCTTCAAACCACTATTGATTGATTCTGTATGTAATGGCATGAGGTAAGAATTGGAATTGATAGACCCAACATGTTTTATCTCAGTGAATATCTGTAAAAAAACAACTAGCCCGGGACGTTGTTTTCTGATCGAAAACCGCTTGAATTATCTAAGACAACATCGATGAACAACGAATTTCTAAAAAGGATTTTTCCAGCGTGACAAAAGTGTACATTCGTGCACGAAGTTTGGGCGTAAAGTTTGTGCTGCGATCGCTCAAAATCAATTTTCCAGCTTCGACCCTTAGCAGGCCTGTGGCGATAAAGATTGGTTTTCTAGCAGTCGATACTGGTTAAGCACATTTGGCACGTCAACAGTTTCTCTCACGTTGTTGTCACTGTGTGTGTGTGTGTGTGTCTACCACGACAATTTTCATCCGCATTATGACCTTCGCTCCGGTGGCCAAGACATGGTCACTGTTTGTCTACCTTGGCGGATCAAATGGATCTCGTCACGTGGTGAACTGCGTTCGCCCGATCGCCTGCGCGCATGTGCATCACGCGGTGTGACGTTGGTGCGAAACCGGCCATATCGTTCGTCCGCAGATTGGGCGTGCGTAGACATGCGCACTAGCGCGTACCTGCTGGCAAATGTACTCACTTTGTACGTGCGTCCGTTACGATCACCGGTTCAGTCGCTCAGTTCAACTTCAGTACTTTGTATTTTAGTACAACCCAGTATTCAGTTTGTGTTCAGCGTCTCCGTATCGAGTTCTCTGAACAATTCGATGGAAAGGTTTTATTGGGGTTACCGAACTTGCGCACACCCGAGAGACGCTTGGAAATCCAATGAACTAACCAGTTCACTTACAGTACGTTTCAAGTTTGTTACGTAGGGCAACCAAATATGCACTGTGTTAACATAGTGCGCATCCAGTACGGTTCTCGAACAGTAAAGTGAGATTTGACGGGCTCTTGTCAGCCGGGCTACCGATTATGTCCGATATGACTGTCAATCGGATTCTTGTTAGATCGCTTGCAACAGCGAGTCAGGTTTGTGCCGTTGAACCACTGTACTCGTCTGACAGGTCACTGTCTTCATTAACGCATGCAATCCTGCCAGCTTCACAGTAGTTATACGCACGAGTTCATACTTGCTTAAGATTGAACGACCAATTAGCTTGATAAGGATTGTCGATTGAGGCAAACACTCGCGGTATTTGTCTTTAGACCGTCCGAAATAGCGAGGCGGAAAATCGTGTGAAATATGATCGATTCAGTGAGTTAACGATCGTCCTAATCTCTGATGCCTATTGAGTTGCTGAGATTCGCAGGAGGTTAAATGTGGAAACAATTGACCCTGTAGAACAAAATCAGTTTCATTTTCGCTAGCGTGTGAGCAGTTCGCTGCTACGCAGTATGTGATAAAGTTTTGATTGGGGATGAACTAGAATCGACTATGTTATTCGAGGAATGTCAGCACAACCGTAGAACTCTCATAAACCAAGAAGAGAATCTGCATTCTGAGTGGCGTCTGAGCTATCACCCAGTGTGGAAGTCGATTGACCATTAAAACCCGTCAGTTGATATGATCAGAATCGTATTCGTATGGGCAGTTAAATGGAATTCCAGTTTAGGAAAAACCACTGTTTTGCCACTGATATGATTGCGCTAGTCTAATGTTGTCTAATGAATTTGTGGGGTTTTTTGATCCGTTTGTGTACAAAGGAAGTTGTATCAGTAGCAGCAGAGGTATAGGTATGTATATGAGCGCGTATCTCCAGTGCTAAGGCAGTGTTCGTCAATGTAGGACAACCCTGGTGATAGAGGGGCACTTCTGCAAGGCTTAAACTTTGTGGATATAAGTAAACTGTGAGGGCTGTACAGCCTTACAACTGCGTAGCTTGGCCCTTCACTGTCTTCATATATTTACTCGTAAATGTCTGCTTTCGACCTCTTTCATCGGGTGACACCAAGAGGTAAACACCGAAGCGAGCTCATTTGGTTGTCAAGTATGCACATACTTGAATTTTTAGGCGAGTTACTGAAGATGCCAAGTAGCCGCCTGCCCCACCGAACACTGCTTTTGCTGTGGCTTCCTGGCGTGAGGTGCGGAGGAAGCAAATGATCTAGTTTGAAGAAATGCAGACATTCAGTAAGGTGTTGGCTATAATTGGTAGGGTTTCTTTATCGTGTTAGAACCGTCGCAAGTCATAATGTCGGTGACCAGAAACTTCTGATGAACTGACGGCTGATCAGGCCACTGTTTGGCCGAGTTATCTGCGAAGTGAGCACATTTCATGAAGCGGGCCTTTGAGAGCCTTATGGAATCTGTCTTAATGAGGAACCTTCACTCTCGCTTATAACTCGGTTGTTTGTTTTCCAGGTGTAGGCACCTTGGTATTGAATGTATGTTTATTTACATAGTCGTCTTTACTAGTTAGGTCCCCTCCTTTCCCGTTGTTCTTACTCATGCGGTTTGAGTGTTAAGCATGCTCGCGAACCACTGATGTACTGCTGTGTTTGGTGATCATCATTATGACTGTTGCGGTCTTAGAAACAAAACAAATCGTCATGTACTTGCTAACCCGCAATACAAATTAATGGACCAAACTGCGCTCTGTCGTCTATTGTTTCACAAAATTTGTTCACCGTAAATGTAGTCAGTCAATCATGTACAGTGTTCCTTCAGACTATCTGAGTGCCTTTTTAAGTGCTTGTTATAAGTGATACCCCTGCGTTCACAACAATACTTTTTAACTGGCTTGGGGGAAAAGCGTGTTTTTCATTCCCTGATGCATTAGGTGACTTAGTAACTGTATTGTAGTTGGGGCTTGTTAAATGGTGGTTCAATTAGCAGCTTAAATTTAGGGCACTTTCCTGTCAATTCTGCATACGAATGTTTCTGAGAGGACCAAAAAAGTATTTTTTGTTGTTGGTTGGTTTCACTGAGTATTTAGCACTGGATTGGTTTTTCTAATGGTCAGTTGGTTCACGTTAACTTGTACGGATGTTAATCAGGATACCAAATTATTCCGGACTGTTTAAGCGATGTGGAACATTGTCTAAACTACACCCTTTGAAACGATTACAAAATGTTTATTTGTTGCCAAGGCGAGTCTGTGCGATACCTCAATACGGTCGTGTTCATGGTAAGATTTTGTATCCGACGTGACGATGTTAATACAATTTTGACCAGATTATCCCGTCACCAAAACAGTCATTCAATCCTACCAGTCACATCTCCCCCCTCCTGATTGCACTGTGGCCTGAGAGTCCGTTCACTGTTACCGGTTCTACGGTTGTCCCGTAGATTTCAGATCCCCCGAAAGGTTGTTTGTTAAGTCTTAACTTCTCACTCCCGTGTTTGAAAGGGAAAGAGAAAAGACCTCTAAACACAAAAGCTTCGTCCGCTCAAACAACTTGAGATGCAGGGCTACTCCTGCTACAGTTGGAGGGCCACTGGGAACTCAACTACGAATAATCTGAGTCACGTCGTCCATGTGATCCTATCCAAGTCAACTGGATTGTTCTCCAAAGTGTTCAGCTCGCCACTTGCGTCGGCACGACTGATTGGGGGTTGGTGAGCCACCATTTACGTACTTGGTTTCACTGACATTATCAGCACAGCTGTTCCCACATGAGGAGTGTCGTTTCATCTTTTTCAATCGTTCGACGGAGTGGTGCTCTCGGTCTTTGCGCCAGCTACTAGTCGGTTTGTTTCTAAGTTCTTAGCAGTCGTTACCCTATCCAAAGCTACAGGAAATTAAGTGATTCGTTTTTACAAGATTCACTGATCTCACAAAAGTCCGTTCTGCAGCAACTGCACAACTGCTGAGAAACATACCTCTTCACAACAGGCTTCCGCAGGTGTCGCAGTTTGTTACGGGTTCTGCTTGCTCCCACCTTACCTGGTCTGCGCAGTTCGTTCTCTATGCGTTCGAACTAAAATATTTCATCCATTTATTAATACGACAGAGTTAACCGACACAGTTGTAGCAGTTAACTAGTAGTTTACATTAACAACAATCTGTGCTGGTAGAATGTTAAAACAGAGCAGCTTACGTAGACTGAATGTCAATGTTCAAGCCGGGCTTATTTTTAAATGTTCGAACAGAGTAAGCGTATCGGTTGTCCGATTCAGTATATTCTGGATATTCTCCTAGTGAGAACCAAGTGAATCAAGTGAGTGTCCTTCATATAATACATATCGGTCAGCTTACTGCTTAACAGTGGCTCCATATGCATGTCGTCGTATCATCCGTATACTCTTCCCAAGACTTCCTTTGTCAAGTTGTTTAATGGGAAAGGAGGAATTAACTACCCTTGATAGACACCATGAGACTAGGGAACACTGAAGCTGTCTTTAACCGTGCACTCAGAATAGGCCTAGTTTTTTCGACAACTTGACATACTTTATTGGAAATTCCCCCACCAAAAAGGCAGTCCCAAAGAGAGTGTCGAGCAACCGAATGAAAAACAGCTTTTAGTTCTGGCAATACCACGTCCGACATGACACAGTTTGTGCTTGAGCAGATTTCGCTGCATTTCTACTGGTGTTTACTGCACACGAATTAAACTGTAGAAATTCCAAGCCATAGGACAATTACAAAAAGTCAGTTCAAACCAGTTCGGTTGCTGCCATGGTAACGTCAAAGTCATAAGCAGCTCTTTTCGTACGCAAAATATCGGATGAAGGCGTCTGATTGCAATGGCCTCGGCATATCTTAGCAAACGAGTCGAGTTTCGAGTCGAGAACAAAACACGAAATGACTTATGAGTCTATCACATGAGGCTTGACAATCGATGACGCCGGCTCCTTCCGCGTGGTTGCTGTTAAGTTGCTTGATTGTGTGACTGTTTGTTGAACTCATTTCGGGAAGCGTTCGGCAACCCTGGTTCCAAGCCGGTGGTCCGTTCCGTCAACATAAAATGCTGCGCATCGACGTTTGGTATTCATGGCATACGTCTGATTTGGGGAACTGAGGCGCCGGTTGCCTAACCGGGAGGCGTGAGAATCCGGACCGTTCCGTATACGGTCACTGGGTTCGCGGCAAAGAACATGCGGATGACAGGTGACCTTAAGCGTTGATCAACTATTCGACGCACATGGTCTTCTTTGAACAGTAGTTGTAATACTACTGTTTTTTGGGGAACTGTGCGTTGAGAATTGTGTTGCATATTGCTCGTGTTGACTTTTTTTTGATGTTGCCTTGGTAGCAACCGAATTGGTTTCAAACTCTGACTTCTTGTAATTGCTCTGTGGTTTGGAATTTTGCATATTTTAATTCGTCTGCAGTAACCACCAGTAGGGATGCAGCAGAATCTGCTGGAGCACAAATCGTGTCATGTCAGTTTTGTCTGCCCTATTCAGATTTCCAACAGGAAATGTTTGTTTTAAAATACCATGACTGTTAAAAGTGTAAAGCCTTGAGCGTGGGAATAAAGATATATTCACCAAAAAGATTTACAGACTGAATGGTAAACGTGAATGGTGACTGTAAATGTTTCATCGCTGCATGGAAAAATGATCGCGCATCTGGCGTGCGTTTCACCTAGCAGACCCATAACAGTGAATCGGCGGTCGTATTACCTAGTCCTGTGTGGATTCATCATTTTATGCGTGCATAATGGTCTGGCCATGCGAATTGAACGGGACTCTGGGGACACTTTATGTGATCACTCGTTGCATTCGTTATCTGTTTCCTGTGTGGTCTGTGGGCTGGGGGTTCGGCCCAACTGGTACATATGGCTTTCATTCACTAACGGTATCCACTTTGCTGCCGTTACCTTTGCGCGTCCGTAGCACACACGGTAACACAGCGGCCACAGGTGGCCCGTTAGCTGCTGGTAAACGAACCGTCTGCTTTATCATCTGCTCTTTGCCACAAACGTGACTTCTCTGCATTAACTCGTACTATAAAAAGGATGTTGAGCAATTATTTTCCCAGTGCTTAAGAGTTAGCGAATTGCCATGGATGAATTCATACGATTAGTCAATTTTCCTAGACAGAACAGCACTGTTGGGGTTATCCACGGTAGATAGCAATAGTAGGGTTGAAGTTTCGCGATGTGTCCTCAAACCTTCAAGGAAAAGTGTACGCACGTAAAGATTCGAGAGCGATCGATTCAGCGTTATTTTACTGGTGCAGCCTTATATGGGCGTCCAAGTCATTCCACTGTCCGCCGGTTGATCAGTTGACCTTAAACAAATTTGAATTCACATTGACCGGATGATTTTTCGAATTCAAACGCATCTGGAATTGGCATTTCCGGAATCATAGCAGCAAATGGGAATGTATTACAACCTCAACCAAATCTGGATCAGCATGTCAGCATCTGTCAGCATGTTTCACTCTTTAGGCGACAACCGCCGTCGTTGAGCATTAAAATGTTATTACTGATCAGTGTATGCTGTTCCGCTAGGTGGTTTGAATTCAGCCCACATCAAGGTTTCTGACAGCTGAGTCTTTTTTTACGTTAAATGTCTACCACGCCGCCTATCAGCGTTACACTTTCTGCAATACATCAAACGAAGGTCAAATTAAGCCCTGCAGAAGTAAATCTAACCGTTCTTTACCATTTCGAAACTGTGCTTTGATTTTAAAATGAGGACGTGCTGCCAGATGATAATGATGTCTCTGATCAAAGTCGGTCACGTATCCTGGCATTCAGTTCCTTGTTTGCTTGCGAAAGTTCATCCGGTTTGCGCCTTTCCATCCGCAGCATGCAGTCATTCGCAGACACGTACTCGTCGCGTATATCTTGTCAATTAGTTGTCTATCTGACCTGCCTAGTTTTGTATGCGTCGCCGTCGTGATGTAAGCTGTTACATGGGTTATTTTGAACAGGGTTTGATTTGGTTCTCATTTTCACATTGTCAATGCATCTTCTGGGTCGCCCGTTTACTACTTACTTGAGGCAGTTTTGCTTATTACGACCAATTGGCAATCAGTTTCATCGTTTTTTTTTACGCCGGGGCCTCTTGATATGAGGTCTGGAAAAAATTCTGTGATAGGATTGGGACGTCACTGCTGAGAAAAATCAGTGGTCGCTTATAAGCTATCATGAAACCGTTGTTCCCGGTCCTACTGACATTTCTCGTAGCAGTTCTTCCTTCCTGCTAATGTTGCTTGTCATAGTCGTTCTGTTGTGGATTACTTTACATCATCCGTTCTCAACCAAATCGTTCATATTTAGTTAAGCTTTCCAACCGCCCAGTTTCTGTAGGATTCATTCTCGTTGCACGTACATGTATGCCGCAGATCTTGTCGGCAGTGGGTTTCCTTGAATTTCATGTCAAATGCAAATCACTGTTCGCATCTCAGATGAATTTTCCGAAATGTTCTTTTGATTACAGATGATTATGTGCTGGTGTGTGTTCGACTTATGAGCCAACCAATCTTTCTACTCATTTGACCACATTGTACTGAGGATCAAGATTTGACGGTGGTTGTTTTTGTTCAGCTGAGCTTCTCCTTTGATTACTCTCCCGTTGCCGGTTCATCGGATTGAAATATTATTTAATTTTCCGAAGCTTTCTATGGCGTTAGTGGTTTCCACAACCACCGTTGTTCATCGGCCACTAGACTGACTTGGGAAGTGGTTATCCTGGACCTGGTTGCGGTCTGCCTGGGGTTGCGTGACGAGCTCCTTCATAATCGATTAGGAGATTTTGATCAGAGCAGAAAGAAGACATATATTGCGATATGTTAACATTTCATTTACTCTCATCAGTCGCAAACGTAAAACATGCCGGTTATATACAACAAATATTTAACGACACACAGGGACTAGACACACATACAAGCACACCAGTTATTATGTAATCATGACCATGGCAACCCGACCGGTTGTTTCAATCACTTCTGTGCACATTCAGTGCCTTCAGGGGTCTACCACTTCTTGACTTGTTTTTTTATTAGTCACCGCTCAAGTCTGTTTTGCCTGTTTGCTAATTCACTGTTTTGGTATGCCTTCTGCACTATAACAGGGCTGAGCGGCTCGGATGTTTAAACGCTAAATGGATGGACAAGTACTCACACTATCGGAACTCTTCGATCGTTCAAGCTAAGCACCATTGGTTGTGGAAAGTAAGCTTTCCGTGCGTTGATCGCGTATGCACCCCACCCATTTCTCTCTTGCTCACGTAACACAAGCATTTTCGCTCCAAGATCAAAGACTACGGTAGGAGATTTTCTAAACTGTTTGTTTCAACTCCAGCTTATGGCATACGAGACAACACGGTCTTGTGGGCGGAAAGTGTCACTTCATGTTGTATGTCACTCTTATTCTGCTTCATTTTTTTTTCAATTGTTCATAACGAGTAGGTCCCCATGGGCCCAGGTGATGAAGCGAATGTCTAGTTCAACAAACTGCTGTCTACAAGTGGGAGGGAAATATGGTCCTCATTTACTGAGTGCGTACGACGTCTTTCTTGTAGAACAGCCGAAACATAGTCCCATGACCCACCGTTTTTTTAAATAAACCGTTTAGTTCTATTAATGTTAAACTATAGTTAGTAGTTACTCTTAGCCTAGTCTGCAACCAACTCCATGAATCGTGGAAAGTAAGCAACCGCATGTGCTGGGCTGATGCCTACTCGGCGACATTCGAAAACTGGCCGGTTGAATTTCAGAGCGCTTCATACTTTATGTGAATTCGTTCGAATGGAGTGAAATCCCACGTTAAATTTGATGCTAAAATACAAACACTCGCTGTGTCTCATACGTCGGACGACTGAAGGAAGTGGTGTCCGGTTTACACCGGACTTCGCTTGCAGGAATGTCGGGGTACACATACAGAACATGTGAGTATGGTTACGTCTGAGTTCTTCATAGTAACCACACGATTCTCTTCCACCACATCAGCCCTCCTCTTTGGAAGGTGACGTTGGGCAGAATTCTGTTAGGTGACTTTTGGGATCAACGTGTGAATGGGTACCATTCGATCGTATTCACGACTCTCTCTGTTCAATGAATACACGTATAAATGGTTTAAGACCATAGGGTTCTACCTCTTTTTTCGCTGCATCAGGTCCAGAATGAACCTCAATCTTTTTATTGCCTTCTGAAATTACAACCCCATTTTCCTACCTGGCGAGTGTAGCATTGAAGATATAAGATTGCATACCTTTTCAAATCGTTGGGTTGACCACGTGACTGCCAACGAGGCCCACGTATGCAAAGCTGGTGATCGTTGGGTGGCGATCTCTGTTTGTAAATGCAGTTGCAGACCACGACGATTGTAATGTGTGTTAGGCCAAACGAGTGCGTGTATGTGAGACGCAGAGTGTTGGGCAGGTGGATGAAGCAAGATCCTTGAGATATACCAAAAGTGTACAGCGATTATCAGGATAAATGTCCATTTAGGGCTGAATGACGAGAATTCGGGTTCTCTCGTGGGACGCCCTTTTGACAGGTTCTTCCAAGGTTCGAAAAACAGGTGCAAACATTCTAATGTGGCTGAATTGTCGGCAGACATTCGGGGAGCGAGCAACCTGCAGGAAACGGTACTCACCCGGAGTGAAAGATGAACGTACACAGCTTTTTTTAACGGCTTTCTGAATTTTAAAACGTGTTGCAACTTTCCCCGAACTTTTACAAAGCACAGCTGTGTTGTGTTCGCTAAAGTGACGTAAATCAAGCTCTGTAATATACACTAAAATGTTGAAACTTGAACTACCGATACGGAAACTGGTCATGGAACTATTCGGAATGAAATGCGATGTCCATAAAGATGGTATATTCTCGTCAAGTTAACGCGAACAAGCGTCAACGAGGTGGGACTGGTAGAGCAGGTTCGGTTTCTGATGCCGTCCGTGCGACCCCCGTATGACTTTTACCATTGGCGTGGAAGTAACCGTATTTTACCTAGAGTAGACTAAGCTGCTAGACGTTGCTCCAAAGAGGAAACGCGGACGTCAACATAAAGTATGGTAATGCACTATTCCGACAAACTATTGAAGTGATGTTGATAGTAGAAATGTTCACCGATAACAGCCTCAACTGAATAACTCGCCTTAACTGTATTACGACCCATGTGGTATGCGAAGCAGGCGCACACTTGCTACTGAAAACATGCTGAACTCCTTAGGTGTAATAAGCGATTTGCGACTGATTGCGCTAAAATTGTGTGCAACCTGTGATACTCAGAATTAGGAACTTCGAATAGCCCTAGAAATCGTACGTGAATTGAAACCTCCCACGGAAGTAATAAGGAGAAGACCTGTTACTGGCAGCAGTAAGCAATTGTTATTCATGAATTGAGACGCCGAATTTATGAATGTACAACAGTATTAAAGAAGTCACAGCTAGTCATTGGCTGATCTCATTAGCACATGCAACATCATAAACTGTATGTTAATTGGTGGAATACGGAACAGATGAATTGGCGAATACCGGGAGGCACAACACTGAGACCGTTCGTCTAATCCTGATGTTGTATCTTCAACGCGATATTTGGATTGGCCGTTTGTCAAATCTTCTATTTTGTCGGGGTTTGGTAATCGGTGAATCGAGATTTCCACCACACAACCCTTGGGGTTATCCTGTCGTACGTAAGAGAAACACGTCTGTCCACAGTTATGTGCGTCGATTACAGTTAGAATAACCGAATGGGCAAGTAGTTGTTGAGGAGATATATATGTGCCCCGTAGCATCATTGTCTGTATATGAATACTTGCCTAAGTGCCTTTGTTTCGTGTGCCCATGTCAGAGATATACTTCTCTTCCGTTTTCTAAATCTTGTCTCGCTTTATATGTCCTCTTGTGATTGTTCGTAGTTTTGAAACGAACATCTCTGTATGTAATTAATAATAATACTAAGGTCATTATGACTACACTCACTTACGGTTTGTTTCAGCTTCCTCATTCTCGTAAACTTTTTGAGAATAAACACCAGATTCGATTTCAGCTTTTGCCCGAGCTTGTAAATGGTGCTTATCCTTTCCGCGATTAAGACCACAGTTTTATGGAATAACCACGTTGGCGACTATTCTGTTAACGTCGCATTAGCCGTGATCTGATTAGCACTTTGTGAACAACGATCGGTTTGCTTTGATCATCTCGAGACGAGACACAACAACCGCCCTGTTAACTTCAACCAGTTCTTTGCTTCTTGTCCAAAAATATGGAATGGAAAATCTGCCCGAATGCAAAAGCTGCAATCAAATGTGAGTGACATGTATCTTCAGACGTGATCCTTGTCAGAAGCGTAATCAGAACCTTCCCGCTGCGCCAATAACTTCCGGATTGGCACATCTGAACAGCTAGTTTCAGCTGTGACTACTAACCAAAAACTATGATTGACCAAAGAACGAGTTTTTACAAGCCAGCAAATGGACAGCTGGCTGTCAACTGGTTTTTCCTAGTAGTCTACCACGGATTCGATTCAGTTCTCCATCATACGGTGCTCCAGATACTCAAAACTCGGACCACAACGCTCGGGTGAAATGAACTCACTTTCAAACAAGTGGACAAGTTGCGCCACATCGCGCGTGAGATGCCCATACCCATATTGTCACGAGAAGAGACCCAATATTCAGTGTTCACCTAGAGTGGAGTGGATCAGACGGGAAACGGGTTAGGTAGGAGTAGTATGGGACTAAGCACTGGACCAAATCAGAATAGGCTGACTTTGATCAGCCAATGAGCACCCGGGAATTGGTTGTACGATTAACGTAATATGCAAACGTTAGTGTCCACCAAAATGACACATCGTGCACTTTCTGAATTATGCACCTTTATTTTTGAAACCTTGAGTGACGATGAGTGATGCAGTATGTAAAAAGAATCGAAAGTATCAAGCGAAACAATCACAGGCAACCATTTTTAGGAAGCTTCATACACCTCTTGTCTTAGTCTTCACTTCACATGTAACCATATGGACTGCCTGCCTGCAAACCATGGTTGTTCCCGTTAGGAATTTAAAGAGAGACCGAAAATGCACGTTAGAAAATTAATCGTCTGGTGCTCTTCGCTCCATCTTACCAATCATACACTGGCAGTGCTAGTCGTTATACGCACTCTTAGACAAAATATGGACGGAGGCAGTTAGGTGGCTCAGGCCACACAGGCCATTCATTCATTTAGACAACGGTTCACTCGAATCAGCACAGTTCCATTGAGCTTAGTAAGCTAATCA
This sequence comes from Paragonimus westermani, assembly GCA_008508345.1. NCBI lineage: Eukaryota > Metazoa > Platyhelminthes > Trematoda > Plagiorchiida > Troglotrematidae > Paragonimus > Paragonimus westermani. Next base: position 119,533 of record QNGE01000621.1, read on the forward strand.
AAAGGCATCTAGAAATGGTGATCTACTAGTATGCATAAAGCGAACTAATGCGTCATAACTTCGTCAAGTTGAATTAGGTGGAGAAGAGCATTTGTAGATAAAGAGGGTTACGGATTCAACGGTGTCATGAATGTCCACACAGTGTTAGCCAGCAAACGACAGAGAGGGAGAGAGTTGGCTTTCATGGATCACGTAGTCGACGGTTTGAACCCAAACAACTACCTACAAGAATCTGTGTTTGCAGAGTAACTGACGATATCTACGATGGGTTCGTGTGAAAATCGATTATTCGAAGAATAAATGATAGAGTGAAGAGCTACGGGGAGAAACGAATGCACCTCACAAATGTGCAGCCAATCCAAACCGAAAATCGTCATAACTGTCATTCCACGTCCGAACAGACCGGTTGATGCTGATTGATCTCGAACATGAATGTGCAACATGCACGCATGGTCTGCGCGGGTTGGGCGATCGAAAACTGTTCTGTCCACTCTTCATCCAAGAGTGCATCAACACCGAGACTAAAATAAGCATAAGTGAGAAGACAAAACACGTATACACTCTAACAGTAAAACTCCAAGTTCGGATCCACGCAGTCGTGTTGGGTAGTATGTTTGTGGAGGTGTTTCCTTTTAGTAGTTGGGTTCCAATCTTTCCTCTCCTTTGGTTCCATTTTTTCTTGGCTAAGGAGCGCTTTCTTTCTTGTGGTTGTATGGCAGTTGAGCATCAGCGGGAATCACTGATGTATTGTTATATGTGATGGTGAGTAGTGATGGTCAGGATGTTGTGCGGACTTTTAATGAAAAACCACCATTACTCTCACACATACTTCTCGAAGCCTCTGCCTACGTGGTCGTCCTGATCGGGTTGGTGAAGAGGTGGATGAATAGGGCCTTATACACGTGTTGTGTGTGTTAAATGTTGGGAAGGTTTGGCGTTGAACCGGACGACCTGGAGGAATGCGATCCGGACGGGCATCCGGAAGTTCAACGAGCAGTTGGTGCGCAGTCGCGAGCGGAAGCGTGCGGTACACAAAGGAATCCTCGGCACCGTAGGTCGCGGTGACGTGACTATATGACGTTGCGACGTGTGCGGCCGCAATTGCGCTGGCCGATTGGGATTAGTAGGTTACCAACGTACTCATAGTACACCGGCGGCGAAGAAGCGACGAGTACGTTAGGTTCAGGTCAGGTAGGTCATATCATTATATCCACTAGGTTTCTGTTAATGACTGCATCGGCCAACAGCCTGGTCATTGACAATTAATCCGCCCCTCTCGTCAGAAACTTGGGTGTCCGCAATCTCCTGCTATTCAATACCTCAGCTTTGTTGGTGAACTATGTGATGAATGGTCTGTCTGACTTTTCGTAGTTCAATGTGAATTTTGTTTTTCACCCTTATCTTATTTAGGATGCACTAACCTGCATTCCTATACTGCAATGCTTACTTGTGATCGATGAGTACAGTTATTTTGTTTCTTCTTCTCGCTTGCTTCGCCACATCAAAGTGCAATGGGGTTGATGCAACTTGCAGGGCGTACATCGTGTTCACAACTATATGTGGGTGTGCTGTCTGTCGCCTGTGCACAATTCAGTGAGGCTATGTATTTCTCTAAGGCGTTAAAGATCGTGTTGGTATGTTTTAGTCGTGGGGCTTTACCATGTGCTTCTTTTGCACACAAGACTGTCCTGGTACAATTTTGATGCTCCGGAATCTGCTGAGTTCGTGCAATTGCTAGTCTGTGTGTGTGTGTGTGTATGTGTTTATTCAGCTTTGTTGGTCTACTGTTTGACGAATGGTCTGTCTGACTCTTCGTAGTTCAATGTGAATTTTGTTTTTCACCCTTATCTTCTCTGGGATGCACTAACCTGCATTCCTATACTGCAATGCTTGTTGTATTACACTTCACAAATCTTTCTTAGTGCAGGTCACGTAAATACAGTCTCTCTCTCTCTGTTCACTTTCCGAGAGATAAGAGTTTCATTTTCATGCCAGCCAACCAACTGGCTGACCAGCATTGGTCAGCTGGACACAAAGGCCCCCACTAGCACACCTCCCAGTTCTATTCCTTCGGGTTTACATTGGATATGTGGTGTAAGGATGGAACCGCAAGTGATGCGGCACAAGCCAATCGCGGTGATGGTTGAGCGCAGACTTCCTTTGGCTTCGGTCACTGTGATGGGCTAATCCGTATCGGATGCCGCCGACCGTGTGCTAGCGTCTCAAATACCAACTCGATCAGTTACGTGATGATCCCTGGTTTTAAACGCTTTTGTTAGAAGGGGATTATAGGAAAAGTCTATGGGGAGGCGAAAGCTGCAGGTAACTATGGTTGACGTTCAAATTATATCCACCCACTTAGTTATTCGTGTGCATCAACTGCCAAATTCCGTATGTGAACTAGCAATATAACTGATGTCTACAGATCACTTTCTGAAATGAAGATGACACAATGGCTGCGCATTATCCAGTAACATGACGCGATAGATGATAAGTGTGATACAAGCCAGAGTTTGCTGGATAATGTCATTAGGCAGCCACCTCTCCGCTCTAGCCAACACAGGTGATTCCATAAAAGCAACAGAGTTGGCGGAAACAGTTTGTGTTGACATGCAGAGGCACTGGATTATTCACCGACGGATTCAGTAGGTTGGTTAGTCTCCTCAAAACCGACGGAGTGATTTCGTTAAAAGTACGAATGACAGCTGATATCATCCTCCGGTTCATCACGTTCAGTATTCTATCACATGTGGATACCAGCTCAAGGAGTTTATTCTTCGCAAATTGGACACTTAGAAATCTGAACCACTGGTGCAATGTTAGTGTGACGTTTATGATTTTTAGCACTCTAACAATTGGTCTGTGTCATGTATTATCTGTTTGCCAGGAGCGCTGAAACTTCGATAAGTAAGCGACTGATATATATATACCCGAATTCCGGAATAAGCGGTAAACGAGGAAAGAGGGCGTAAACGACCGACCGCCGAGGTCAGATTTAACGTACGGACAGGCTAACATGGTCAACCTACCATACACACATAAAGTGACACCCCATGGATGGTCGGACATTCACTACGACTGGTAAGTGTAGTAGGGAACTTAATTTCTTTGGCCGTTGCGCCAGTTTTCGCACATAGGCTGAAATCAATCAATTCAGTTTGTGGTTGGCTTGCAAACCAGCAATCCTCAGAGGGGGGTTGAGAAAGGGATTTTTTGCAAACGGTTGGTCCCAATGACCACCAGCGAAGTGGTGGACAGCTGTTTCGACTTAGTTGGGTCTCACCAGCGCCACGCATATCGGATAATCGAACCCACGATCCATGAATAAGAAACACATTTTAGCCCAAGCACTTATCCACCAGACCACGAGGTCAAGGTCACCGGTTGCCTTGCTTTCGGAAATCTCGTGCAGACAAGCTGTTTTATTTCATCATTGAATTTGGTAGGCTTTATAAAGAAAAAGGAAGACTCGATATTTGAATGTAAGATTTACTCTCAGGAAATGAACACTGTTCACACTCGCTTGCAACCTACATCGGAATTTCCGGACGAGCCTCTTTAACGAACCGAAACACTCCATTTGGGGTTAGCCTCAGATAGTCGTCAGGACTGCAAAACCTTGACCTAATCCAACAACGACCTACACAGTTACGTGGTGCACCACTAGGGAAGACCGAACTATTGCAATCGAACTGTCAGGCACAAATGTTCATGAATTTCCCTTTTTAACCCAAAATTTAACTTATACTAACTGAATCAAATAAAATATTCTCGTCGGTTTAGAACGAGGCTGACTGTTATGGACGAAATGACTGAGGTCGCGTAAACAACTGTTGGTTACCGAGTAACTGAGGTCGTGATTAACGTAATCGCACTAAACGCAAGTAACTATCCAACTTCACTTGTTACAAGATCTCGGTCGACTCCAATTTCAAGCATCAGCGTGAAACGTGGCACAGCATAATTGAATTTCGGTGTGGATTTACGCTACAAAGTAATCAATCCTAAGTTACTGACAAGTAGCCATTGATGTGGTTTAGATAAGTAGAACAGATTGCCGATAATTAATAGCGTACACCCGAGAGTTGAGCCATAACAACGACAAAGCTCGAACCAAGCCCTTCTAAAAGAAACGAAATGACCTTGAAGTCTAACTGAATGCGGAAGGTATGATCACGAATGGTGAGTGTTCAACATATGGTTTCAAACATAAAACTACCGGATAGTCAAATGAAGTTGAAAGAAAACTGACGACCTTCAACCAACTGACTGAACCTCCTTGATCGTGGACTGAAATAGCGGTCAGATTTGCACTTGAGCAAACAGACAACAACACAAATATTTCCTGAGCATACAAAATTGCCGACTGCATCGACCAAACAAGCTAACAGTAAGAGAGACATGAGTGGGAATAACAGGACCCTTCCAAAACATTGTATGACCTAATCACAGTCAATTCGGATAGAGAAGGAAGCGAACAGTTCTTTGCAAAGTAGGCTCGGTGATCAATGTACGGAACCACACGCAAAATAATCACTAGTGTCGGTTAATCTGAAGGAATATTAACAATCGGTGGAGAATCGCCTGAAGTGCACAACATTCAGTATCAAGTCACCTGTGTGGCTACCGTTAGCTGGATGAGTTGCCTAATATTGGTGAACTTAAGCAGACGTCGAGTTTAAATACGGCTAGCGCCTGAGTTAGGAACAAACTGATGATTTGTACATTTTGGAGTACGGATGTTAAAGGTAGCTGAATTAACTCCCACCCTAGGTAAAGGCAGTGAATATTGTGAAATCATAAACTGAGCCACAGTCGATCAGACTTAGTGGAGGTGCCACTGGCACTTGTGGAATCACTGGTAGAAATGAGTTAGCAGTAACAGTATACGGCAATTTGAATGCAACAGACAACTGAATAACAGTCGAAACCGAACTGGACTGGAGGCAATGAGCAATTAGACGGTTACATATGAGCTGAGATTCTACCAGAGAGGGAGAAGAAATAATCATATCCTGGGAGAATTTATACATACGGTTTACATTTGGCACCTTGTATTCTCACAGTTGGCCGCGAGCACAACAGCAACTCGTCGTGAGACGGTGCGAATCAACCGGCTAACAACGTAGATCACGTCCCCGTCAGAACATTTGTTAAGCCGCTAAAATTGGGCAAAAATCCAGGTTGAATGGCTTTATGTCGCAATTGTGTTCCAAATGTGCTCACGACCAACGAAAAGCATTGATCAAAATTAGCTTGTATTTCAGCTTCCCTGTTGAAGGTGTCAAGTGTTCTCGCTTTACATCGGAGTATATGGTCGCACTGTGACATTATATCCACTAGGTTTCTGTTAATGACTGCATCGGCCAACAGCCTGGTCATTGACAATTAATCCGCCCCTCTCGTCAGAAACTTGGGTGTCCGCAATCTCCTGCTATTCAATACCTCAGCTTTGTTGGTGAACTATGTGATGAATGGTCTGTCTGACTTTTCGTAGTTCAATGTGAATTTTGTTTTTCACCCTTATCTTATTTAGGATGCACTAACCTGCATTCCTATACTGCAATGCTTACTTGTGATCGATGAGTACAGTTATTTTGTTTCTTCTTCTCGCTTGCTTCGCCACATCAAAGTGCAATGGGGTTGATGCAACTTGCAGGGCGTACATCGTGTTCACAACTATATGTGGGTGTGCTGTCTGTCGCCTGTGCACAATTCAGTGAGGCTATGTATTTCTCTAAGGCGTTAAAGATCGTGTTGGTATGTTTTAGTCGTGGGGCTTTACCATGTGCTTCTTTTGCACACAAGACTGTCCTGGTACAATTTTGATGCTCCGGAATCTGCTGAGTTCGTGCAATTGCTAGTCTGTGTGTGTGTGTGTGTATGTGTTTATTCAGCTTTGTTGGTCTACTGTTTGACGAATGGTCTGTCTGACTCTTCGTAGTTCAATGTGAATTTTGTTTTTCACCCTTATCTTCTCTGGGATGCACTAACCTGCATTCCTATACTGCAATGCTTGTTGTATTACACTTCACAAATCTTTCTTAGTGCAGGTCACGTAAATACAGTCTCTCTCTCTGTTCACTTTCCGAGAGATAAGAGTTTCATTTTCATGCTAGCCAACCAACTGGCTAACCAGCATTGGCCAGCTGGACACAAAGGCCCCCAGTGTTCACCTAGAGTGGAATGGACCAGACGGGAAACGGGTTAGGTAGGAGTTGTATTGGACTAAGCACTGGACCAGATCAGAATAGGCTGACTTTGATCAGCCAATGAGCACCCGGGAATTGGTTGTACGATTAACGTAATATGGAACATACGGTGTGCAGACGTTATTGTGTATCTAATTGATGCGTCGTGCATCTGAGTTAAGCAGCGTACGAGAGGAGTCAAAAGTGTAATGCGAGCTAATCACATGCAACGATAGGTTTCTGAGGGTTGGCACAGCCCTAGAGCCTTCAGATTAGCTACACTTGCCGTTTGTCGGTTATCCTGTCGGGGATTTTGATCAGTACAACTTTTACGTCATCTTCAATTGTTTACGGCTTTCGTATTGCCGTGGACTTTCCAGATAGCCTGTTTTTTGGAGCGGGCTGAACATTCCATTGGAATGTAAAGCTACCGTCACTTGAATGGTGTTCCTCTCCTTTCTTCCTAGATATTTTCTCTCTTTTTATGCTGCAGCTTAACGGGTGGGCTTTGGCATATTTAGCTTCCTTCAACGTGTAACCTTACAATAACTGCTATCTTCTGTTGCAAGCGTATATTCAGACATGTTCCCATAGTTGTCAACTGCTTTAGGTGAATTTTTACATTCAGCTCACAGAAGTCTACTTGGTCAGAACCCATTGGCAACCTAAAGTCTTTCGTCACTTAAAAGCCCAATAACAACGGCCTTACGAATTCACGTTGGATATTCGTAGAATATTCTAATGCTATATCCAATACTGCCGCTAGGTTGCTGCATTCTGATCCAATAAAATAAGAGTGACCCCGTGTTCAAGTATATGCATATTTTTCCGGATTAGGTCAGCCCGACCATATGAAACTCGCATGTAACCTTACATGTCACAGTAGAATCTTTACATGCACAACCCATCAGTGCTTTCATTCGATGCAGGTAAAAGACTTAAGACTACCGATTACTGAATCATCGGGAACTTCAGAAGACAGTAATGTGGGCTGATCAGCGAATTGTCTGTTTCCATCATTGACCGTTGTAGGCCCAATTAAAAATCCGTAACTCACACCTGTAGCGTCTTGTACACTATTTTCTACTTTATATTTTTTATTGTTATTCATGCCTTTTCATCTTCTTCAACCTCACATGTACACATGATGTTTGAACGAGGTTAATCGATCCACAGAGTAATCAATAATTTTCAAAATTACACTTCCGAGTTCGCGAGTTCCGCTTTCTGTTCGCGTTCAGGGTCGATGGCGTACAAATCTTTGGATGAGTTAGAATTCAGCGGAATCAACCGTTTAGTTCGGTAAATTTATTTATTTATTTATCTGCCGTTGGAATTGTCTCAATCGTGACATCGAGGCTATCTGCGGGACACACGACAAGTAGTATCAGTGAGAATCCTCATTTAGTGTAGTGGAACACTGAACCAACGTGCCTCCACGAACTATTGTGAGTTATTTGTTTTCCTTTTTATCAGATTTTGACTTTCTATTCACACCTGAATTTCCATATACTGTTTAGATCTACTACATTTATTGGTGAGCCCGACGTAACACGAACACGCAACCATCCACTACACACCCATCCCTCTAGAAACCCCATTTAAAACAGCTGCCTTCACATTGATGAAGACATCCAGCGTGCCGGCCCTGTCTTCCACCGAGTCCTTTCAACAGATCCGCATCAAGAAGGTCGCTAAGGGAATATTTGTACTGCAGCTGCTGCAGAAGAGTATCCCCAAACCCATTGTGCACATCTACTTTATTCTCGTGATGCCCTTAAGAGAACGTTCCGCTGAATGTTACGAAAGAGTAGTTTCTATGGTGAACCACGACATTGTGTTTCCTAATTGCTTTCGTGTACCTGGTACGGAACTTTGGTTGGATAATCTGCATGAAAGTAGTCATCATACGTGCAAGCGACAAGGAGTGAACAGTGTGTAGTGCTCTCTGAGTGTCCCGGATAAATGTTTCTGAAGACGAGTACCTTTAGTACTGATACCTCTGACATGCACAATTCGTCGCCATTCTTTAGTCTTGTGAATAGTGACGATACTGGAACAGATCAAACCACAGAGGATTGTTTTCGCTCCCAAGGCCATGTTTGACCTCTGTAATGCCCTAGATCCGGTGGATACCGTGAATCACTACGCGCGTGCCAACAAACCTGGCTAGGTGAAAACATTGGTATTCTGTACAATCAGCTTGAGAACAACCAGCATGACATCAGTATTCCTGTTGAAAAATTGAAAGAATGTCTATTTTGTACTGTTGGTTCAGCAATATGTTCGCCCCTACATCCGCCGCCAGCATGTTAGTGACGAAGTTGGAATCGCATTCTCTACAAGCTCTGCGTGAATGACGTATAGTATCTGAGCAAAAAGCGGGGATAATGCCCAGACCCCCACACTGATTTCAATCGTTCGCATCCTGCTTTTGATTTCACTATCATGGTTGACTACAACAACGGTATTTTTTTATTCCAGTGTAACGTTGATTCGTTGAATGTATAGATCTGTTCAGAGACACTATGTGGGGTAAGACTTGGACTGGTCGATACAGACGTTTTCACTTCGTTTCATCGAGGTGAAAGCGGAACTTGGTGTCTTGGTTGGGAACCGGTGCATAAAGAATTTGCACAACTAACTCTTTACAGGACGAATTACAGCATGTGAGAGATATGCTCAGTCCAAGTGAATATTCCCCAAGTTTCCTAGATAAGAATATGCAGTCTAGCATAAGGCGTAAAACCAATCTGGCATCGGAGAATGTCTCTTTCTACACATCTCTCTTACTAAGATGAGGCTGTTGACGATCTTATTGATCGCTGACTGTCGAGTTCGCTTGAAAGTGTTCACCATGCGGCACGGGTCATCCCTTCCTTCGCTGTTAATCCGGTTGATGCGGCGCCTTGTGGATAACTTACCATAGCTTACTATCAAGCCTGTTACATTGGGAGAACTACAAAAAGGCTATCAGACAGGATTCGTGAACGTCTCCCGAAATCCCTTTGCGACGGTTCAGAAAAGCCTACCCCAACCGCTAGCGGGCCACTTAATGCCAAAAGAAGCACTCCGACTTATCCCCAAGGTTAATTAGTCCTACTCCAAAACCATCAGCGTGCGATTGTTGTCTGCATCAGCTACCCTTGCCACTAGGCTTCAAAATGTTACTATGTGCTCAGAAACAATTCTTGCAAACTTTCCACCTCACTTCTTGAATTATCCCGAAACCAAACAAGTGTGCATCCTTCATCACTGACGAGCAAATGCTTCGTGATGGACCTTTGTGCCAATCTGACACATCCACCCAATGACCACACCCTCTTCTTTCTTAGCACCATTGGCCGGGTCCAGTGTGGATTTGGCAAACCCGGCATTCTTCTCTCGTACCAGCTTGCAGATAGCCACGTTGTTTTCATCAAACCAGTACGGGCGTTTCTTGCGTTCCACGCAGATCGTCTTAGTGGCTGCTGCCGTAGTCTGTTTCTTGAGTTATTGCCACATACCCTCGGGGATAGTAGATACAGGAGCGTTTTGCAGGCGGGCGACGACTGCACGTTGGGAGGCAGTCTTCGTCTCCCAGTTTTCCAGCCGTTTGATATCCAACTTCTCCCGTTGTCCGGAGGATCTACAGCGAACAGGTTCGCGTACATGAACAAATAATTTGATCCTGACCAGCCTACGATCGCTGCTACAGTCAGCGCCGCGCATCAACCGCGTGATGCGCACCTCAAGAATGTCGCGCTGCCGCACAATTACGTAGTCAGGCAGATAGTGGTGGTCGCCTCGTGGATGAGTCCACGTCGTGATGTCGCTCGTATCCAGCTGGTATCGGGTGTTCGTGATAGCCAGCTCGTGAGTAGCACACAGGTGCAGCAGACGATCACCGTTGTCGTTCACTGAACCAATGCCGTAGGGTCCGGGGATTCCCGGTCAAGCTGACGAGTCGCGCCCAACTCGAGCGTTTAAGTCGCCCAGAACAAACAGTCGGTCACTCACCGGCGCCGACCGGATTGTAGCGGACAGCTGATCATAGAACTAGTGCTTTACATCATCAGTGTGACACATAGTTGGACCATAAACGCTAATAAATGTAGCATACTTGCCTCGACCGAGTCGCAGGCGCATGAACAGCATTCGAGGGCTGATGTCGTGCGGTTCGCCTTTCATCAAAGCATTGATGCGATCAGCGACTGCAAAACAGGCAACATGCTCCCGAACATCGTCTGCTGGGTAGCATATCCAGTAGAACATGTACCCAGCACATGCTTCCCGCAACTTACCTTGGTCTGCGAGCCTTGTCTCACTCAAGGCTGCTACCTCGATTCCATATCTACGCAGTTCCATCGTATTCAGGGCGGTGCGCCGTTCCGGTCGTTCTGTGGCGCTGCATCGATCCAGCAGCGTGCGCACGTTGCACGTCCCAATCGTAAGCGTCTTGCGTCCCCGGGCGTGTCTCAAGTTAGTCTTCAGGACACTGAAAACTGATTGAGCATTATCTGCTCGGGGGCTCGTGGTTGGGGAATTATGAGGGTGAGTGTCTGGCAGTAGCATATTTTCGCCTATCCACCCTGCCATGTGCAGTAGATTGGGCGGCCCGGTTTATCCTGCGCGACGGCCGATGCAGTATGGTATTTGGTTTAGTTTGTATCATCATTGTATGTGTGGGCTTTGGATACTGCCAGGACGCCCAGACCTGTGAAGGAGAGCGATTAGGGCCCTCAACCAAAGCCTGTGGCTAAACAGCCTAAACCGCAAAGCAGCGGCTGACACACACACGCAGACGCGGCAGGATCAACCACCAAGGAGAGGATCGACAGCCATATCAAAACAAATCCAGCACCTACTCACACGAACAATAAGACTGTACACGCGATCCTAGCATGCAGACATACAGTCAGTCCAGTCGAATACAAGCACTTAGCCCAATGAAGCCACAACACACAGTCACCACACGCAACAAACGCACGCATTTGCTTTTTGTCTGGCTGCTTCCCTTTGGCCAGTCTGACAAGGTTGAACCTGCAAGACCGAAGTCTCAGTCAGCACAGCCCTCTGAATCAAAACAGCACACAAACCTGACCACCACGCCAAGGTAGCAGAAAATGTCAGGATTTGATGTCACGAATCTATCCACAAACATTATCAAGGCTGTGTAATATCCGCATCCTCGTTTTCGACCCATTTGCGTTGGGGTAGATCGGTCAATGATACGGCTAGCAGACGTAGTCCATCTATTGATCAAGGTCCTTCTCACTCCGCCACAGGAAAATGGGCTAGCCAATCTGGCTGCACTGATCCGTAATTGTTTCCACTGCTTTTTCTGAGTACTCCATGGTCTTTAACTGTTTTCATCTCATTCAAATCTGCTGAACGATTGCGCAGTCATAACAGTACTTTACCAGTCTGGTTGCTGAGGCGAAGAGTGGGTCGATTGCAAAAGTTCGGCCAAATACATTGGACTCAACGAGTCGACTACCAGGGACGACAAGTTTTCTAGACATTGTCACACCTCAACTCGCCTAAACGTAATTACGACTTGTGCTGCTGGAGAGCAATTGCATTTGAGTCATATATCATAAAACGTGTACAAACTTGCAGTGTGTGTAAGTGAAAGCCCGTTTTTGATTGCCACATTTTTGTTATTGCTTGGCAATCGAATCAGGCAGATAAGTTGCGGGAAATGTCGGTCGCGCCTTATTACCTGGTCAGGAAACTAACTAACCATAAACTGTGTACCGTGCCACTTTGTTCCTAGATCGTCATAATTACACGGGACAAGATAAAATAAGCAAACAGATTGATGGTCATTCACAGTTCAGGAAGATTGTCCACTTATATGTTTAAACACAACGATCACTGTTATCAGATCCTGCCGCCTTCAAAAAAGGGATTATGACGTCCAGCGTTTAATTTGAGGTCACTCTTTCCTTGAGTCTGATAACTGCCCCATTTGGAACATCACGCTGCTCACGCGATGCTTGGCGGGAGGGCTGTTGTGATCGGTACTTTTTCAGGTACGTCTGCCAGCTAGGACCATCGCCATGAAAGACGGCAGTATATCAGTGGTTCGCGATGATACTTAACTAGCTATGACCTAATTAATAAGAGCAACGATACCTATACTGAAACATCCAAGCTCAAAGTGCATACACCTTGTAACCAAACAACCGGATTATAAGTGAAAGTAAATCATCATCTAAAAGACAGCTTCCCCACGGTTCTCATTGTTCCGCATCGTACTTCGTAGACGCGCGGTCACTTACTGGCTACATTCACGCCAGTGAACTCGATCGTTCACTATCTTGCCCGCACTTTCCAGCCGCCGACTTTGAATGACGATGGCTCCTGCCGGGCTGCACTCTTCATGTTCCACTGTTGATGGACCGTATGGCGTGATCCATCCCAACGATGTTTTGCGAAAACGTCTGTAGTGAGTCATCACCGATTTGTATTATTCAGTGGCGAATACGAGAAACAATACACTTCGTCACTGGCCCTGAGAACTTTGATTGCGCTGTTGAGTAAACTAGAGAGGTGCTTCCCAACAGTCTGGGGAATGCACGCTCATCCAAATTGCTGTTTCTACACGCTGTTAGTTTGACAATGTTGCTGTCAACGACAGGTTTGCATCGGTAAAATTGTTGACCTTTCCTTGAGTTCGCCTTGTTTACTTGTCTTTTTTTTCAAATTTAGACTTTCATAATTACTTGTCATTCCGCATTTTGGGGGATTACTGTGAGTTTCGGCGGCATCCCAAACGAAAACTCTCGTGAGGACGTCACAGACCTAAAAATGTACTCATATAGGTGTGTTCAGAATGTTTGCTTCTAATGACAAGTGGTAGGTGCCAGTACCGGCTTAAATATTTGGTTCAAATGTGGAGAAAATAGAAAGTCGCCCACTGGGCTTTGTTTCATTGATTATTCATCACTTGTGCAATTCATGTAATAGTTTCTGTTACAGTTACAACTATGTGAACCGTCTGACCTTTGTTGTAAGCCTATCTTGTCGCGTGCTAATGTCCTGACCGCTGCTTCACCTACCCTTATCGTAGATCCGTTTCGTGTTCGAACATTTGGTTGCGTTGAGTCGTTACGATCGTAACGTGATTTTTCTCGAAGAAGATCATTATGTCGTCGAGGACATATTACATGTACTTCGATTGGTGGAGCGACAACTGAAGTGAGTGTCTCGTGTGAGTACATACATGCGTACATGCATATATATATACTATATATATACATATATAGACATATTTGCACTCGTTCATGTGGCCTCAAAATTTTGGTTTCCTTTCTCACATAATCCGCCGTTGCGCGTACCCGAATTTCCCGCTTACTGATAACCGCCTAGTGTAGACGCTGACGTAAACACGACTCGCTCTTCTTAGGCTGTTCCGATTTAGGCATATTGTTGAAGCTGTTCGCATCGGTCATTTCTGAGTGCATCGGCAGGCGCTGCTCGACTTCCAACATCGTTTTATTTTACATACAGGCGCTAGAAATTAGACGTAGAGCACGAGTGCTTACTCTGTCTTATCCACCTAACACCAGTTATCTGTAGTCATGTCAGTTGACCAAGGCCGCCTCTCCGAATTTCTCTTATTGTCTGAAAGGTTCCGTAAATTGGAAGACGGTTTTAACATGATTAAAGTCTACATTTACACTCATTGCTAATGATGTCACTGCAAGTGGTTGAATGGTCCATTTGTCTCAATCCTTGTAGCTCTGTGTGGTTTGCCTGGTAGGACCTGTGAAGACAAGCTCGGATTGTGCCAGTGAGAACTAAGTTTGTTGCTGAAATGCGGTCAATAACGAGTCAGTACGCATAACTTAAGGACAACTTGATAGGACTCGCTATTTATGTTTGTTAATTACCTTTCTCTACTGATTCAGGCGCTTCTCCAAACTGGATGAATCAGTTACAATTTTGCGGATATTTGAACCAAACAAAACGAAAGTTTGCTGGTGAAATGCCTCCGCAGCTCGTAGTATTGCTGGCGAGGCAGCAGCTGATTTAGAAAAAACGGGTATTCCGTTTTCCAACCTTCATTGTCTACGGCACCCGGTGTAGGGCTGGCTGTCATTCTCGGAGACGGTGTGTAATCCTTGTGCGCTATCCATCTTGCTTTAGAGTTGAGTTCCGTGACCTATTTTGACGAAGATGCAGGTAGACTCACCATCATCATCATCATAGACAGCAATACGTCAGTGGTTCACACCAATGCTTAACTGCCACACAACCATGAAGAAAAAGCAAACCATATATATATATATATATAGGAGGGAAGCAAAAAAAGAAGGGGACGGAAAGAGACCTAACTACTGAAAACGACTACGTCCATATTTAAACATTCAACATCAAAGTGCCCACACCTTGCAAACAAACAACCGAGCTGCAAGTAAGAGTAAGGCGTCATCCGCGAGACAGATTCCTTACGGCTTTCACTGCCACGCGTCATTAAATGCACTCACTTCGCTGACAACTAGGACAAACAACGACAACATTCACGCCACTGAGCTCGATTAGCCGCCATCTCGTCTAGAGTCTCCAACCACCGACTCTGTGAGTCGCGAGGGCCCCAGCCCGGCCAACCCCTTGATGAACGACTTCATTCCTATACGCCAGGTCACTATCTGACCACCTCGCACCTTACACCTGTCGCTCGCAGTGTCAGCGAACAGTGCTCGGTGTGGAAGACGACTAGCTGGCATCCTTAGTACATGACCTAACCATCTAAGTCTGTGCAAACGTAGGGATTGAACAAAAGAACTCGTTTGGCAATCACTACCAAACACCCACTTTCTAACCTCTTCGTTACGCACACGCTGGTGCCACCCGATACGAGCGATTGAACGCAGACATCGGTGGTCAAATACTTGAAGACGGTTCACGTCTTCTACCCTGAG
>QNGE01000621.1:138393-156204 GCA_008508345.1 Paragonimus westermani
AACCATCTTCCAACCCCCAACCTGGAGGACCAGGAGACTGTGGTTTGTCAGACCTCTACCTGTTGGCCTGCCTGGTATGAGTAACTCTGTCCAGTTTAGCCCAAAAGGTCATCGAGATGCGCAAGCCGTCACACCACGTCAAGGTCCAGTCTCATCGTTACGGGCTAGTAGACTAATATTGACCACCATTGTCCTCTCAGTTAGCCGAAATGCAATGGACTGCTTGCATAATTTACGCGGCCGTTTGTCGTTGTAAAAATAGACTAGTTGACCGATTCTTATGGGTGTACGGTATGCGATGGTTAAGCCATATACACTGCCAGCAGAGTGGTTACCACAAATGTAATAAGTAATCGATCTGGTTATATTCACAAGGTGACCATCCCGTGAAAGCAACATGCTTACGAATGCTCTGATTGTTCATTGGAATAATGTTGGTACGTGCCAATTGTGACATTAATGACTCGCTTTTCAGAAACGCTATCGGATATAACACCGTGCCACAGGCAATGACGTGTACCTGTATCCGAGCTTTTGCTGACTCTTCTGGTTTATCTGGTTTTCTTCAATTTTGCTTTGCTAGAATTTTTTGTCACCGTTCCAATGAACGGCAGCTCGAGCCAGGAAACCATTTTGACAATTTATCTGCCTGATATATTAAGAAATGTGCCCACAACAACTACGTTTAGGGTGCTGTTTTCGGTAGTGTGAACGTGTGAGGTTGAAACCAAAAACCCATTCAACCGGTAGGTTCAGAAGTTTTTTTTCTATAATGACGAGTTATAGTAGTTACTGACTACTGGGAGAGGATCTAGCTCATAGACATGAAAGTCACCCACATTTGATGGTCAGTAGTGGACAGTGTAATAATTTCGCATGTGATGAAAGTCATTTCACTGCTTCCATTGTTACTCCGTCTGCCCTTTACACGAATCAGATTGTTCACGCGTTGGGTATAGATTGTCAAGTCGATGCAAGAAATGAACAAACCACTTGCTGGGAACCTCAAACTACACAACCACATTCGGCTCCAAAAGGTGTCGGAATTAAGAAAGCCGAAGATACCGTAATTAAGATCGACGGTCACGAACTGTCGGACAGAGTTAGTCGATATCAGTCACAGATCACTCGATCTCTTTTCCCTGTCTTTTGAAAACAGCTGACTCTCCAATCAGCCTGTTCATTGGGTCTTATAGGTTCCATTTCCATCTTGGTTTTCAAATGTTATCACACTACTGCATTCAGCAATTTGGACGAACTCTTGACCTCCTTGCCATGTGAACCTTCAGGCTCACGCATTGAAGCACGTTCTGTCTTCTCTAGTTACTCACACGTTTCTAGCTGGTTAACCCGTCCAAAGATGCTTCTTATTTTAGTGTGTGAGTTTGTTGTTAACCATCCGTTCTCAGCCGATGAATTAACGATTGGTTTCAAGTGTGTCTAATTGACTGAATGTGCCATTCTCTTTGTCATCGTGAGGCCTGATAAGTTTCCGTTGAGTACACTAGACTACAATTTATGGCTATAATACTGAAGGCTCCTTGTTTAGGCCACACCCTACGAGATGTGAACGTTTTGTTATTTTGGTTGGGTCGATCGTGAAGTTCTTTTTTCCATTATGTGCACTATTGAAGATGTTATCGGATTTAGCACAAAATCGTAGGCCGATCTCATCACAACATACCCCAAAACTTTCACTGCGTATTCGACACTAGTGCAGTATTAAAAAATCAGAACACGTTGACTGGAACACCTGGCGCCATATCCGTCTGCTTCTCAAACAACAGACAACCGCAGTCCATAGTGAGTAGGACTTATTGCCAAAATGTAGGAGACAGGTGTAGATATATGTAGACAGTGCAAGGCCACCTGGAACAGCGCATTCGTATCCTATCAACCAAAGTCACACGCTGTTCATATGGTTCATGTTTTTGGCCCGACCATGAGATCACGAACTATGTTCGAGATGACAAGCTTAGTCATCGCCATTTGCCACTTCCAGCTTCTAACTTTATCTTGTATGAAGACAAAAACTAAGCGAAAGGTAAACCTATGTGAAACAATAGAGTCAACTTCCCTACGGATGAAGGCTCATCCCTGATTACTTGACTAGTACCGGGATATTAATGTATACGCCAGTTTACTGAATTGATCCGTTTTGATCAGCATGTCAACAATCTACTGCTCCTTACTTATGTCGCACTGGTACAGGTTGCCAGTGGCGTACGTTTTCTCCACATTCTTGAACTCGTTTCGCTGTCTCATGAGAAGCGATAAATGAGTCTGCTGAAAGTGATTAGTTCATGTACCTATCAGGGCAAAATGTGAACTTGTGAATTCAGTCCGATGGTAAGTAGAAGAATTGCTTGTGGTACTTCAACTCCTTTCGAAATACGTGCTCTTAGGTGGAAGTGTTTCGATATAACCCTTCAGTGTTTCTTTCTAATGGAGCATGCAATAGAAGTTCCGTTCTGAATGTTGTGTGTTGACTTTTACTCGCAACGAAAACTGATTAGTCACACAGCAAGTGAAAACCGATTATTGTCACTCCCACATACTTGCCTGTTTTTTAGTCACAGTGTATACGTTTCATGTTTGATTGGCCGATTCTTTTACATGAACATTAGTAGCTTGATCGCTGCTGACTGGCTCTTGATTTATGGATCAAGCTGATACCTTCACGGTCTTGGTTCTTATGAACGAATCCCATCACTGTATATTCAGCCCAGACCTGAAATTTTAGAGTTGTACATATATATTCCTTTTTTCAACAACCTGCTTTGTTGGTCATCGTGACCATGTCTATAAATACCCCCCTGTTAATTCCCGACATCTTTCGCCGTTCTCTTAATGTGCCATCGTCCTCCATCGCCCACCCCCATCTTGGTTCCCCCATCCCTGATGGTCATGTGACCGCACAGTGTTTCCGAACCCAATGGTGTGGTGTCGTTTGGTTCGTATACGACACAACAAACATACACGTCCAATGAGGTGCGTCTGTCCAAACCATTGTCGAATTGACCCTTGTTCATATGGATGATTATTTGTAATAGACAGTATGTCATACTCGCAAACTTTCATCGCTCTACAAATAGCTAGGAGTCATTTATTCGTACCGACCAAATTCGGGGTTGCCAACACATTCTGCAAATCGTCAGTTATCGTTTTAACCTCTTTTTCTGCACATTTTGACGCATCCATTGATTCTGTGGTCCGATCCGTTGTATAGTGTAACCTGGTCACCTACGAATTCACGTGTGCAAGGAATAATCGTTCAGAGTGATATGAACGAATCAAAATATTCTTTGGCGAACTCTAAACATGACCATCGTCGTTGTTTACTTACATATGACGTTACATCTGTCAACATCTTTGCAAAACTACGCGCAGTCTCTTATTGGCAGCGGTTCGCACGAATAACTTAATACGTTATCTGTATATTGCGCACAAGAACAGGTTTTCGTTGTCCATCAACGTGACCCGTAAAATATCGTTTTCCCGTTTTGCAACTGATTTCCGTTGGAAGTAAGATTTGCCGCTTGCACCTCTTGGAAGTGTCGGCATTCCTAGTCCCATCCACACCGGTTTGACATCGTTCTTGATTTCAATATATGTTAATTATGCTCTACTTATGTATGAGTAAGTGGTGATCCTTTTCTCGAGCGTTTTAGTGGTCAAGATTTCCTGCCTGCATTGTCAATCCCCTGGACCATCTGTTGAATTCCATATGAGATAGTGCAAGCTATCTGTAACAGAACTGAAGTTTGTAATCTCTGGATTGCCTGCGTGGTTCTGTAGTTCGACTGTTAGAACGCCTGCTGCCTTTGACCACACTGTTTTTATCGCCCCTTCGAGTTCAGTCAAAGTCCACGATATTTACAATTAAGTCTCTTCAGTTGCACCACTACTTGTGCACTACTTGCACCAAACTACTTGTGAGTAGTACAGTGCATGTAAGCTCGTTGGCCGTGCGCTTTTGGCTTGCTAATCTGTGTTCAATTCCTGAAATTTATTTGGTCACTCTGAACAATCTGACTATGAACCTACTACTTGAAATCTCATAGTGCGAAACCATACAAGCAAAAATAATGTTATAAACAATATTTTGTCGTTTGTTAGCTTGAGGTCACCCGTTGGAATTGCATGTGCGACTTTCTCGATCTCCTAATAAATGTAATTTTAGAAAAACCCATGTAAGGACCGTGGTTTTTCAGAATGTTTCGGTTCTGAAGCTGTAACAATCCAAACCTTTTTACTACAGTTCACTTTCGTCCGTAACACTAGAATGACTAGGACCTCTTGTGGTCTAAACCCACCGAAATTTTTCATTTCGTCTACTGTATTGGGTGATCGCAGTTTTCAAAGTCAGAGAGAGGTTGTAGTCAGCCTCTTTCCTAATGGGCTGCAATTAGTTGTGAGTGTTGTTCTATTGAAGTCAATCGCGTCCTCGATCACCTACCATTAGTGTTACCTCATGACGGGGATAAATATGTAGAGATATTATTGCCGTCGATTGGAGTTTGGATACCTGTATCTCGGTGCCTAAACTAAATCCTCAAACCCAAGTTTACTTTGCAGATTTCCCTAAAAATAAGCCGATGTACCGGCATCTTTTAGAACATCACTTGAAAGGCATTGGAATCGCTCATTCGAGTGTCATTTCCGAGAATAAAATGAGACTCTCATCTAACAAATAACTTCTTCATGTATACTCTAGCATTCCTCATAAAATGTAGAGGCGGTGATCGGTTTTTTCCGCCTTATAACTGAATACTAACCTTTGTCTGATGTCTGCGTAAAAACCGTCCCATGTAACTCAATGTGCTTGTTTATCATGTAAGCCGCAGTGATTCTTACGAATCGTTTCCAATAGGACAGTTCGTTTTTTTAACAATAAGTCCTATAGTAAAGTACCTATAAAAACCGTTGTATTGTTACATACTGTCCTTTGTGCTATAGGTCATCCATCAAACAAAAAGCAACACCCTCAGGTAAAGGGCGATCATATATCGATAAACGTCTTCACGAGAGCCCAAATTCGGCCGCATGTTACAGCCTTATTTCTTCACGGATTTGACGATCGTTTAGGACTTAACGTTAGATTTTTTTTGGTAAAAGTCCTGTAATTTCCTACAGACTTTTCGGAAGTACCAGCTGTTCACCAAAGATCACTGCAAAATTTTGATTACATTTTCTTAAGAATCTTTTTCATATGATTAAAAGAAGCTGTGTTTCTCCAAGGACGTCTGTATTTATTGTAAAAGTACACTCTTGAGGAAGGCCATCCGAAGTGGTTGAAACGTAGAGTATTACAACTTGCTCGTAACGTTGTGTTATTCCCAATCCATTTATCAATTGCAGATTTCTCTTCAACTAGAAGAGCCTTCTTCGACTGGCAGTATTTTTGTTTCAAATTTAACAGTACAAAGGAATTCTAGGGAATGTCTTTCCACAGCGTTCCCAAACACACGCTAAGCCACCAATGGTTTCCAGCTTCTTCCGCGATAAGGTCTGATGTTTCCGGTTACCACACAGTTCTGAACAAGTTACTACCACCAATAAAGTACTGTCGACAGTATATAACTTCTTAGCCTACTGATTGTTCGACAAATATACCACATCCAAGCCTACATTCACCGTAAATGTCTTCATTACAGGAGTTCCCTCCGGCATCCTCGTGTCATGTTGAGGATAGGTTGTCTGGACTTTGTTGTACATCACTTCCATTGTTCATTATCCTCGTATTGACGTGCGGTTGAGACCTTGACTTAACAACTCCCGGCCTCATATTGCGTCTGGACTCGTAGACATCACGATTATCGTCGCTGATGTGCTAAAATGTCAACTCCGTGGCGTTGAATAATCGAAGTGCTGCGGCGTGGTTGATCGTTTCCGACCTATCCGTTCGTTTGGGAGAAATTTCTGACTGCTGTGCCCTCGGCTGGTCACTGGTGGCAACGTGAACAGATTGCTGATTCTCCTTCAGGTGGAAATAAACGCAAACATCTTCTGATACGTCATTCGTTGTTCGATCGGTTCAAGTTCGACACCAGTCATACTTAATTGAGTCTCCAAGTGGACTTTTCAGTTATTCCCCTATAAACTAGTCAGTGGACTCAAGTGTTGTCTATTTGTTAGAGGCTCCCACTGTTATGTATCGCTTCCGTCGCCAGGATTTCACGTTTAATTCACGCTGTCATCAGGTAACCATGTTAACTAATGCTGTTAACCTCATTTTAAGCATAAACGAATCGTCACTACAAAACACCTCCCAGCCTTAATCGCTTGTGAGAGATACCGGTATTATCAGGTCATCTGGAGAAGTGACGGTTGTTGCTTGTTATCCTTAATCGATATCCCTACGTAGCGGACTGGCAGGCAGTAGTTACTCTCGAGAAGACTGGACAACGTGAGAGTTGCTTCCAAGGCAATGTGAAGGAGCAATTAGATCTTCTGAGTAGGTCATGCGTACTATGAAGTGTGTAACAGTAGTTTGTACGGCTTCCTCATGAGCATTTTAAGCATTGGTCACAACATCTATATGCATTACCTGCGTGCTCCAATAAGCGTGATATTCGCATCTAGGAGAAAGACGTCCTCCGTGCGCTTTACGTAGCCCTGTTCCCAAGTGTTGGACATACATCGATGGGTGGCTTTGCATCGCTTGGCGTGCATGGAGCTCAAGTGACTTCCATCGCAAATAAGGTGCAGCTGGCGCTTTAGGAATCAAGTGGTGAAAGTAGACTAGCATTTAGAGACAAGTGAGACGATCATTAAACGATCAGTGTTTCTCAAACTGGTCTTGATTACTGCATGCGGAGATGTCTGCAGCCCTATTCACTGTGTGGGAGTGGTTACCTAGCTGGTAGCTGTCGTAAAAGTAACGTTCTATGCAGTGTTTGTGCATTTTATATACGTTTATAGTTCATGCATGTTTTACAGTTAAACATCAGCCAAATCGCTACCCGTCTGTCTTGGATAAACAGTGCTATCGGGTCTTCGGGAACTGATGAGTTCAGCTCAATCAACCGTTTATCATTCTTCCTTCATCTGGTCCCAACTTTTACAAGTGCCAAAACTGCACATTGGATTATGCACTACTTTAGTTAGAGCAAATCGCAGCTTATTCTGTACAAAATGAGTTTGGTGATGTGACGTCCATTCTGTCACACGTCTGATGTGGACTTCTGTATGTTCGCCACGAAGCTTTTCCTTGCAGCTACTAGATTCGTCTTTGAACCGCTGTAATTACTAGTGTTTAGTGCATTGTATTCTGTCATCCGCGTCACTGTAGGTTTAGAGAGACAATAGTATTTATAAGTCAAGTACATCCAGCTCGTTGTCGACTGACCTGAAGTCGATCCACATTTAATTGACGGGCCAATCTGCTTTGTGGCTTTGTTAGCCGAATTATCTGCGAAGTAATCATGTCCAACGACGTGTGGCGGTGAAAGCTGCAAAGTAGTTGTCTTGTTGCTGACATCTTATCCTCATTTATTGGTCGTTTGATTGTTTTGAATGTGTAGGTTACTTGACGTTGAGTGTTTGAATGTGAACTCAGTTCGTTCTGGTAATTGGGCCTTCTCCTGTTCTTTTGTGTTAGCTACGACCTGCGTTTTTATTTGTGGCCATGTGGCAGTTACTTATCAGCTAGAGCCACTTGTGTACGGTTTACTTTGGCGAAATGACGTTAGAGGGGTATGGTTGAATAGCTTTTGGGTAGACCCTCTGTCGGTCGGATAAAAGGTCGCTGCTAGCAAAATGTCGTTATTACCAGTGCAACTATATGTATGCTGGTGATCCCCCTCAGCGGGCAGGCTGGGCATTTTTCTTATAAGTTTAAGTGTGACCAGGAGTGTTCCTGTTGTCTTACCGTGTCACTCGTCTGATCACTTGTCACGCAGTTCTCACTAACAAACGGATAAAGTGAATTCGTTGTCCTGAGTCCGAAGGTTAGTATCTAACATTGTGTTGGAGTTTTTGGAGACCACAGCGTGTTGAGAATTTCAGTGTCACAGTGCGACCATATACTCCGATGTAAAGCGAGAACACTTGACACCTTCAACAGGGAAGCTGAAATACAAGCTAATTTTGATCAATGCTTTTCGTTGGTCGTGAGCACATTTGGAACACAATTGCGACATAAAGCCATTCAACCTGGATTTTTGCCCAATTTTAGCGGCTTAACAAATGTTCTGACGGGGACGTGATCTACGTTGTTAGCCGGTTGATTCGCACCGTCTCACGACGAGTTGCTGTTGTGCTCGCGGCCAACTGTGAGAATACAAGGTGCCAAATGTAAACCGTATGTATAAATTCTCCCAGGATATGATTATTTCTTCTCCCTCTCTGGTAGAATCTCAGCTCATATGTAACCGTCTAATTGCTCATTGCCTCCAGTCCAGTTCGGTTTCGACTGTTATTCAGTTGTCTGTTGCATTCAAATTGCCGTATACTGTTACTGCTAACTCATTTCTACCAGTGATTCCACAAGTGCCAGTGGCACCTCCACTAAGTCTGATCGACTGTGGCTCAGTTTATGATTTCACAATATTCACTGCCTTTACCTAGGGTGGGAGTTAATTCAGCTACCTTTAACATCCGTACTCCAAAATGTACAAATCATCAGTTTGTTCCTAACTCAGGCGCTAGCCGTATTTAAACTCGACGTCTGCTTAAGTTCACCAATATTAGGCAACTCATCCAGCTAACGGTAGCCACACAGGTGACTTGATACTGAATGTTGTGCACTTCAGGCGATTCTCCACCGATTGTTAATATTCCTTCAGATTAACCGACACTAGTGATTATTTTGCGTGTGGTTCCGTACATTGATCACCGAGCCTACTTTGCAAAGAACTGTTCGCTTCCTTCTCTATCCGAATTGACTGTGATTAGGTCATACAATGTTTTGGAAGGGTCCTGTTATTCCCACTCATGTCTCTCTTACTGTTAGCTTGTTTGGTCGATGCAGTCGGCAATTTTGTATGCTCAGGAAATATTTGTGTTGTTGTCTGTTTGCTCAAGTGCAAATCTGACCGCTATTTCAGTCCACGATCAAGGAGGTTCAGTCAGTTGGTTGAAGGTCGTCAGTTTTCTTTCAACTTCATTTGACTATCCGGTAGTTTTATGTTTGAAACCATATGTTGAACACTCACCATTCGTGATCATACCTTCCGCATTCAGTTAGACTTCAAGGTCATTTCGTTTCTTTTAGAAGGGCTTGGTTCGAGCTTTGTCGTTGTTATGGCTCAACTCTCGGGTGTACGCTATTAATTATCGGCAATCTGTTCTACTTATCTAAACCACATCAATGGCTACTTGTCAGTAACTTAGGATTGATTACTTTGTAGCGTAAATCCACACCGAAATTCAATTATGCTGTGCCACGTTTCACGCTGATGCTTGAAATTGGAGTCGACCGAGATCTTGTAACAAGTGAAGTTGGATAGTTACTTGCGTTTAGTGCGATTACGTTAATCACGACCTCAGTTACTCGGTAACCAACAGTTGTTTACGCGACCTCAGTCATTTCGTCCATAACAGTCAGCCTCGTTCTAAACCGACGAGAATATTTTATTTGATTCAGTTAGTATAAGTTAAATTTTGGGTTAAAAAGGGAAATTCATGAACATTTGTGCCTGACAGTTCGATTGCAATAGTTCGGTCTTCCCTAGTGGTGCACCACGTAACTGTGTAGGTCGTTGTTGGATTAGGTCAAGGTTTTGCAGTCCTGACGACTATCTGAGGCTAACCCCAAATGGAGTGTTTCGGTTCGTTAAAGAGGCTCGTCCGGAAATTCCGATGTAGGTTGCAAGCGAGTGTGAACAGTGTTCATTTCCTGAGAGTAAATCTTACATTCAAATATCGAGTCTTCCTTTTTCTTTATAAAGCCTACCAAATTCAATGATGAAATAAAACAGCTTGTCTGCACGAGATTTCCGAAAGCAAGGCAACCGGTGACCTTGACCTCGTGGTCTGGTGGATAAGTGCTTGGGCTAAAATGTGTTTCTTATTCATGGATCGTGGGTTCGATTATCCGATATGCGTGGCGCTGGTGAGACCCAACTAAGTCGAAACAGCTGTCCACCACTTCGCTGGTGGTCATTGGGACCAACCGTTTGCAAAAAATCCCTTTCTCAACCCCCCTCTGAGGATTGCTGGTTTGCAAGCCAACCACAAACTGAATTGATTGATTTCAGCCTATGTGCGAAAACTGGCGCAACGGCCAAAGAAATTAAGTTCCCTACTACACTTACCAGTCGTAGTGAATGTCCGACCATCCATGGGGTGTCACTTTATGTGTGTATGGTAGGTTGACCATGTTAGCCTGTCCGTACGTTAAATCTGACCTCGGCGGTCGGTCGTTTACGCCCTCTTTCCTCGTTTACCGCTTATTCCGGAATTCGGGTATATATATATCAGTCGCTTACTTATCGAAGTTTCAGCGCTCCTGGCAAACAGATAATACATGACACAGACCAATTGTTAGAGTGCTAAAAATCATAAACGTCACACTAACATTGCACCAGTGGTTCAGATTTCTAAGTGTCCAATTTGCGAAGAATAAACTCCTTGAGCTGGTATCCACATGTGATAGAATACTGAACGTGATGAACCGGAGGATGATATCAGCTGTCATTCGTACTTTTAACGAAATCACTCCGTCGGTTTTGAGGAGACTAACCAACCTACTGAATCCGTCGGTGAATAATCCAGTGCCTCTGCATGTCAACACAAACTGTTTCCGCCAACTCTGTTGCTTTTATGGAATCACCTGTGTTGGCTAGAGCGGAGAGGTGGCTGCCTAATGACATTATCCAGCAAACTCTGGCTTGTATCACACTTATCATCTATCGCGTCATGTTACTGGATAATGCGCAGCCATTGTGTCATCTTCATTTCAGAAAGTGATCTGTAGACATCAGTTATATTGCTAGTTCACATACGGAATTTGGCAGTTGATGCACACGAATAACTAAGTGGGTGGATATAATTTGAACGTCAACCATAGTTACCTGCAGCTTTCGCCTCCCCATAGACTTTTCCTATAATCCCCTTCTAACAAAAGCGTTTAAAACCAGGGATCATCACGTAACTGATCGAGTTGGTATTTGAGACGCTAGCACACGGTCGGCGGCATCCGATACGGATTAGCCCATCACAGTGACCGAAGCCAAAGGAAGTCTGCGCTCAACCATCACCGCGATTGGCTTGTGCCGCATCACTTGCGGTTCCATCCTTACACCACATATCCAATGTAAACCCGAAGGAATAGAACTGGGAGGTGTGCTAGTGGGGGCCTTTGTGTCCAGCTGACCAATGCTGGTCAGCCAGTTGGTTGGCTGGCATGAAAATGAAACTCTTATCTCTCGGAAAGTGAACAGAGAGAGAGAGACTGTATTTACGTGACCTGCACTAAGAAAGATTTGTGAAGTGTAATACAACAAGCATTGCAGTATAGGAATGCAGGTTAGTGCATCCCAGAGAAGATAAGGGTGAAAAACAAAATTCACATTGAACTACGAAGAGTCAGACAGACCATTCGTCAAACAGTAGACCAACAAAGCTGAATAAACACATACACACACACACAGACTAGCAATTGCACGAACTCAGCAGATTCCGGAGCATCAAAATTGTACCAGGACAGTCTTGTGTGCAAAAGAAGCACATGGTAAAGCCCCACGACTAAAACATACCAACACGATCTTTAACGCCTTAGAGAAATACATAGCCTCACTGAATTGTGCACAGGCGACAGACAGCACACCCACATATAGTTGTGAACACGATGTACGCCCTGCAAGTTGCATCAACCCCATTGCACTTTGATGTGGCGAAGCAAGCGAGAAGAAGAAACAAAATAACTGTACTCATCGATCACAAGTAAGCATTGCAGTATAGGAATGCAGGTTAGTGCATCCTAAATAAGATAAGGGTGAAAAACAAAATTCACATTGAACTACGAAAAGTCAGACAGACCATTCATCACATAGTTCACCAACAAAGCTGAGGTATTGAATAGCAGGAGATTGCGGACACCCAAGTTTCTGACGAGAGGGGCGGATTAATTGTCAATGACCAGGCTGTTGGCCGATGCAGTCATTAACAGAAACCTAGTGGATATAATGATATGACCTACCTGACCTGAACCTAACGTACTCGTCGCTTCTTCGCCGCCGGTGTACTATGAGTACGTTGGTAACCTACTAATCCCAATCGGCCAGCGCAATTGCGGCCGCACACGTCGCAACGTCATATAGTCACGTCACCGCGACCTACGGTGCCGAGGATTCCTTTGTGTACCGCACGCTTCCGCTCGCGACTGCGCACCAACTGCTCGTTGAACTTCCGGATGCCCGTCCGGATCGCATTCCTCCAGGTCGTCCGGTTCAACGCCAAACCTTCCCAACATTTAACACACACAACACGTGTATAAGGCCCTATTCATCCACCTCTTCACCAACCCGATCAGGACGACCACGTAGGCAGAGGCTTCGAGAAGTATGTGTGAGAGTAATGGTGGTTTTTCATTAAAAGTCCGCACAACATCCTGACCATCACTACTCACCATCACATATAACAATACATCAGTGATTCCCGCTGATGCTCAACTGCCATACAACCACAAGAAAGAAAGCGCTCCTTAGCCAAGAAAAAATGGAACCAAAGGAGAGGAAAGATTGGAACCCAACTACTAAAAGGAAACACCTCCACAAACATACTACCCAACACGACTGCGTGGATCCGAACTTGGAGTTTTACTGTTAGAGTGTATACGTGTTTTGTCTTCTCACTTATGCTTATTTTAGTCTCGGTGTTGATGCACTCTTGGATGAAGAGTGGACAGAACAGTTTTCGATCGCCCAACCCGCGCAGACCATGCGTGCATGTTGCACATTCATGTTCGAGATCAATCAGCATCAACCGGTCTGTTCGGACGTGGAATGACAGTTATGACGATTTTCGGTTTGGATTGGCTGCACATTTGTGAGGTGCATTCGTTTCTCCCCGTAGCTCTTCACTCTATCATTTATTCTTCGAATAATCGATTTTCACACGAACCCATCGTAGATATCGTCAGTTACTCTGCAAACACAGATTCTTGTAGGTAGTTGTTTGGGTTCAAACCGTCGACTACGTGATCCATGAAAGCCAACTCTCTCCCTCTCTGTCGTTTGCTGGCTAACACTGTGTGGACATTCATGACACCGTTGAATCCGTAACCCTCTTTATCTACAAATGCTCTTCTCCACCTAATTCAACTTGACGAAGTTATGACGCATTAGTTCGCTTTATGCATACTAGTAGATCACCATTTCTAGATGCCTTTTGATTAGCTTACTAAGCTCAATGGAACTGTGCTGATTCGAGTGAACCGTTGTCTAAATGAATGAATGGCCTGTGTGGCCTGAGCCACCTAACTGCCTCCGTCCATATTTTGTCTAAGAGTGCGTATAACGACTAGCACTGCCAGTGTATGATTGGTAAGATGGAGCGAAGAGCACCAGACGATTAATTTTCTAACGTGCATTTTCGGTCTCTCTTTAAATTCCTAACGGGAACAACCATGGTTTGCAGGCAGGCAGTCCATATGGTTACATGTGAAGTGAAGACTAAGACAAGAGGTGTATGAAGCTTCCTAAAAATGGTTGCCTGTGATTGTTTCGCTTGATACTTTCGATTCTTTTTACATACTGCATCACTCATCGTCACTCAAGGTTTCAAAAATAAAGGTGCATAATTCAGAAAGTGCACGATGTGTCATTTTGGTGGACACTAACGTTTGCATATTACGTTAATCGTACAACCAATTCCCGGGTGCTCATTGGCTGATCAAAGTCAGCCTATTCTGATTTGGTCCAGTGCTTAGTCCCATACTACTCCTACCTAACCCGTTTCCCGTCTGATCCACTCCACTCTAGGTGAACACTGAATATTGGGTCTCTTCTCGTGACAATATGGGTATGGGCATCTCACGCGCGATGTGGCGCAACTTGTCCACTTGTTTGAAAGTGAGTTCATTTCACCCGAGCGTTGTGGTCCGAGTTTTGAGTATCTGGAGCACCGTATGATGGAGAACTGAATCGAATCCGTGGTAGACTACTAGGAAAAACCAGTTGACAGCCAGCTGTCCATTTGCTGGCTTGTAAAAACTCGTTCTTTGGTCAATCATAGTTTTTGGTTAGTAGTCACAGCTGAAACTAGCTGTTCAGATGTGCCAATCCGGAAGTTATTGGCGCAGCGGGAAGGTTCTGATTACGCTTCTGACAAGGATCACGTCTGAAGATACATGTCACTCACATTTGATTGCAGCTTTTGCATTCGGGCAGATTTTCCATTCCATATTTTTGGACAAGAAGCAAAGAACTGGTTGAAGTTAACAGGGCGGTTGTTGTGTCTCGTCTCGAGATGACCAAAGCAAACTGATCAT
Source organism: Paragonimus westermani (assembly GCA_008508345.1). NCBI lineage: Eukaryota > Metazoa > Platyhelminthes > Trematoda > Plagiorchiida > Troglotrematidae > Paragonimus > Paragonimus westermani. The sequence goes on from QNGE01000621.1 coordinate 152,831, forward strand.
TGTTCGCGAGCGAATGTGCCTAAGAGTTTTCGTGTGATAATTCTATCGTGCCGAATGTGAGGTCAGTGGAATAGTGATCATCGCGTTTGTCTCGCGAAAACGTGACCAGAGTTCTAGTCTCGGTCATGACAACCAGATATACTATTTACGTCGTCAGGCAAGAGCGAAACTCGAATGGATTGTTTCTTTGTGAAAGATTATCGAAATGTCTATCCAGGCGCACAAACTGCAGTCAACTTTAAGCTTTACTCAGTCTGATGGTTATCCTACGAGTTATTATCCAAGTTGGCGCTATTGAAGCAGCGCATCCTGTTCATATCACATTATTTGCATAACTATTTTTATCACTAGTTATCTACATTACTGTGACATGCCTAACACTTCTCCATTGTTTATGCAACCGTAAAACTCATATCTTTAGTTGGAATAGATCATTTCAATACTACAAATTTGGGTACACAAACTGTTCTACGCAATCTCGATTCTTTCATGGGTGACCATTGTGACTGTAAAAATCACGGGAAACCTCATTTAAATAAACGGGGATGTAATCTCATTTCTGAAAAAGTTTCAACTTCTTAGCACAGTGTGTCACTATCTGGACGCTCGCATCTTGCGAAGGTTCAACAGAGTTGTAAGCATCTGTAAGATGGGGCCAACGGGACATGGGGATTATTGGAGCGTTCACTGTCCGGTCCCATCATTTATCATTACTCGGCAGATAACTCCAGACCACTCAGGACTACTGACTTCTCATCTAACACCGTCATACATCTATCTTCAGCAGTATTACTGTCTGATGAAATGACACCATTTTACTAGGTCTACCCAATACGCACACTTTGCAAAAACCTGACTGCAATAACAATTGTGAAATGAGAATCAACTCATTTTCATGGGAACATTTCACACTCTGGTGATGTGAAGTAAGTTGTAAACAGACTACTCCTGTTTGCCACCGTCTCAAAAATGTTCTCACTCTACTGACGTTCAAATTTTCAGTATTTACTTGATGATGTTAACCTATTTTGTGGCACATACGTCTGGTTTGTCGTTCAATCATCTAGCAAATCGCCCATAAAAATTGATTTCCCATGTTACAGTGAGCCAAATGGTGTTGAGCTTTTGCATACAATGCCTATTGCTTGTCCAGTTTGGGGTGGAAGGGAGTCAGGCTTACGTGTTTCTACTGGAGTCTTTGATTCCGGTATCGAAATGATGCGAATTTTGTTTCACCAGTTTTCTCACCAGCTTTTCCAATTGGATAGTACCGATCCTTCACGCCTTGACTTGATGCAGCTAACGGCCGTATACTTTGTCTGGATGACCAACACTCCTAATGACTGGAATGCGTATCTTCACATATATCTCAGGTCGTTTGCTTCAAGATTTTAACTTCCGGACCTTGACAGCTTTAAACGTCATAATGAGTCCTGCTTTTAGCAGACTGTCATCATTAGCTTGACCCAAGTGGCATAGCTGCCTTCTGGTGCGGCCAAGAACAAAAGGACAGTGGTGAACCTAACAGAAGTATTCGGGCTTTTGGTGCGCACACATTGATGACACTGACAAGACATTTTTCAGTTGCTCGGGCAGTGTGTGATGGCTGACTGGATTTCCTATCACAAATCTTAGACTCAAGTTATCGACGCAAACCAAATGAGACGCAGCTCTTTGGTTATATGGATTCTTCATTTTTAAGTTCTCCTTGGATAGCGGGGCTCAGCATTCCACTCTGACCTGAACAAATTGATCCATATCGTTTTATGAAACACAGCTGGTCTATCATGCTATGTGACTTGATTGCCTGGTGTTGGTTGGTTGGGTTGTGCCGATAGTGAACTTTGGTCGATTTTTTCCCATTCATGTATTCTGTTTGGCTGGTTATTTACCATACCAGGACGCTATGCTGCGTTAACTTAGTTTGCATTCGATCGATTCGTTATTTGTAGCTGGTATCCTGACATTTTCTGCACCTTTGCGCGCGGATGAACTGAGCCTAAGTTGTCCGATGTTCTTGCATCCATTCGTTGGCTTGTTTGTTAGCCGAACACGCATTGGTTGAAAGGTGTTGGCGATCATGAGCAGATTCCCTGTCACTCACTCTTCCAAGAAACGTGCGACCGATCTTGTCCTATCCCACGTAGCAGCTCCTTGATAACCAGCATTAAGCCCAGAGCGTCAGTGCCTGTTGTTTCCTTGTTTTACTGAGTAGAGCTTCGTTTGCAAGGGCTGTCACATGTGTGCCGTTTGAGAACATTTTGATAACTAATCAATGTTTCGCTTATTTACCGCTGATGCACTACTGTCAGTGATTTTGATTGCGATGATGGTGAATAACCATCATCCAGTAAAATTACTTGTGCAAACATTTGGTCTTATTTTCGTACAGTCACTACTACAGTGATGGTGATGTGTTAGCCATCAGAATTTCCATTGTCTTTTTGCTACAGTTTGAGCGTTCTCCGTTTGAATTCAAGCTACCTGGTTATCAGCGAACACAGATGGAGAGTAGTGTCGCCTTCACACTACTAGCACACACTAACGCTGTTTATGGTTTGGTCGCCGACATGTTGTCTGTTCGGGTTTTGTCTCTGTCTCTTTAGGCTCATTACTGTACTCACGTTCCACGTAGCAATACCACTTGTTGTCAGTTTCCGTTCACTTTTGTCGCTTAACATTTCCCTTTTTTTCGTTTTTCACAGTTGTTTTGTCAGTTCGATGACTACAACTGGGACTGGAGCCTGTACGAGGTTAGTGCACACTGCATCCCGAACCACCTCAAGGTGTTCCAATTCCCATCTGCTACACGTGTCTATCATCTAGGCAATTGGTGAGTGGCTGCCTTAGTGGCGACAATGCACTGAATAATTCCAGCGTGTTCTATTTATCCGTTCACAGGTTAACTTGTATAAGGTTCTTCAAATGTGCATCCTTGATGTTTCTAGCATTGTACCCAGTAACTCAGTACCACACGTCTAACTGCTTGTCTGTTTGTTTAAACACTGTACAAGGTTGTAGCAGTAGCCTCAGAAAGCATCTGTGTATCAACTGTACATTGGCACCAGCAACTGATATGATTGTTTGAACAAAACTGTTAGAACAAGAAAACTGGTAGATGCAAGCATTTCGTATTGATTCGTCAGTATCAAATTTGCAATAACATGAAACGGGTTTTTTATATCGAGCAGTTAGGGAGCAGGGTGGATAGTCAGTCGGTGGTTCAGGAAAGGTCACTAAGTCCAGGGAAGGGTCAAGTTTACGAGCAATTGTTTCTGAACACACAAGGTCGGCTTCAGTCGATTGATTGCGACCGCCTCAGCAAACCGCAAGAATCTTGGATTGGAGTGACGTAATAAGATTCTGAATGCACA